>JASDQU011025864.1:27201-46373 GCA_032191745.1 Picea mariana
AGAAATAAATTCAGTATACTGAAAAACTTTAAAATTTTTTTACAAAAATGATCATTTAAATTTACTAATCCAACAATTTGTGACTAAATTTCTAATAAATATCTAAAAAAATCTTATTTTTTAGAATTTTTTAACCTACTGATATAACTATATACTAGCAGAGCCGCTAACTCGCCCCTGGTGAACGCTGAACTGCTGATAAAAAAACTCCCGTGTTAAAAAAAACCAATGAAAACCCCATGCATAAATAGTGGCTAAATCTCACACAGAAAACAAACCCTCCACATCTCAGCCACTTATGGACAGTTGAAGAATTCCAAAAGTTAATCATTTAAACGTGGCAATCATATGATGTTACAGTGATTTCTTAATAAGAAAGAAAGAAAGAAAGAAAGTATTTTTAACGTCCACGAGGCTAAAAATAGCCTATGGGACAGATTGTTTTTCCATCTGGCTTTTGTATTTGGCCCTTTTCCTGTGAAGTTTTACAATAATCGCTCCCAACTTCTCAACAAACTCTTTGATGAATAGATTATCCCAAGAATTAGCTGCCAGAATACCTGCATAATTTTCCCAGCTGTCTTTGAGGGCCTCACATTCTAAAACGAAATGTTTTTCTGTTTCCACTTTTCCGGACGAGCACAAAATACATACTCTTTCTTCCCACCTTTCTTTTGGCCTTTTCCAGCGCCCTGTTTCACAACGGAGTTGATGAGAAAAGTAAACAGATTAACGAATGCATTTATAAATGCAAAGAAGTTATCAACAATAAATTTGACTCATTGATTTTGGAGGATGACTAAGAATATGCCGGCATCTTCAATGCATGAACATCAGATTATAATTTAAAATTAAAAGATCATTAATTGTGCCCATATCTTCAATGCATGACCATAAGATTAGAATTTAAAATTAAAACATCATTAATTGTGCCCATATCTTCAATGCATGACCATCAGATTAGAATTTAAAATTAAAAGATTATTAATTGTACCCATCTCGTATAGATATACCCCTTTCGAGATAATTATATCTTTTAATTTTTTATTTTCAATAATATAAACTTAACTATATATTATATCTTTTATCTTTTAGTTTCTTATTTTCAATAATATAACTTAACGTTATCTTTCTTTTATACCAAGTCAGAAACCAGAAATAATTCATATTACAAATCTGCTTCTCGTCCTCGTCAGATCCCGATACCATTCCTTATTTTGAGGTAAAAGCTTCACAAATCTTAGTTATTATAATCTAACACTACCCTTCTAATTTATTTTTGCGGAGGTTCTCTACAAGCCAGATTGATGTTAGTTTGATAATTTTGCATTATATTTCAAATAAATTGGACGTTATTGGGATCTAAGCGACTAAAAGCAGTGAATGAATTCTCTGTGATATATATGTAATGTCAAGTATCGCAAAATGTACAGAAATTTGCAATCATCTAAGAGTTGATCTGCACTGGTTCTCCAGGTTTTATTCAGCGGAGATTGTGATAGCTTTGGAGCACCTACACAGTCAGGGCATAGCCTATAGAGACCTCAAACCTGAGAACATCCTCGTACAAGTCAGTGGCCACATAATGCTTACAGACTTTGATCTGTCTACCAGGCTTTCGCTGAAGCGTTTCACAATCCCTTCAGAAACACCAAATGTACACCAGCACAGACGGCCCAAGGTTATCCGCATTCCACAGCGTAGACGTTCTATGATGTCCTGCCTCAACCCATTACATTGCCAGCCTGATAAACCCCAAAACTCTCGAAGGAGGATCCCCAACAATCTCAATTCTGCGCAAGTTTCTCCTATTAACAAAACCAGAAGCTCAACGTCCAGCCCTCTAACAAGGTCCTACTCCTTGGTGGGCACAGAAGAATATGTAGCCCCAGAGATGCTCAAGGGCACAGGTCACGATTTTGCAGTCGACTGGTGGGCTTTGGGCGTTCTACTCTTTGAAATGTTCTATGGTAAAACACCCTTCAAGGGCGCAACAAAGAAAGAAACATTCTACAATATTCTAATAAAAAAACCCCAATTTGCAGGTCCATGGACTCCTCTAAGAGATCTCATCGTCAGGCTACTGGAGAAGGAGCCTTCTAAAAGACCGACTGCTGAAGACATCAAAAAACATTTGTTTTTCAAAGGGCTCAACTGGGACACCGTCCAGTGTATATCCAGACCACCATTTGTTCCATCGACTCATATTCCTCTGGAGGAAATGATGAGCAGTACTATTGACATGGAAGAGTACGTAGAAGTTAACTCCACAACATCCAGTAAAAACAAGAAGACCAGCAGTGGCTTCTGCCATTGTAAGGAAGAGAGTAAACGGACTTGGGTTAAGAGGTTATCCAAAGGAGAAGAAAACAACAATGATTTTGGAATTTTTTGAGCGACCGGCCGTTTTATTTGAAAATCACGAGTTTTCCAGTACGTTGTGTATTCATGTTCTGTAAACAAATTTCTCATATATAAACAAAAATTAACGTGGGAGATCAATGGAGTTCCCAACCATCATGGTTGCTTAGGTCCCTTGAAATATAAAAAAGATTAATATGGGTGATCAATGGAGTACCGGCCCATCATGGTTGCGTGATCAATGGAGTACAGGCCCATCATGGTTGCTCAGGCCTATTGAAATACATACAGATTTAAAGATTTTGATCTTATAATTGTCGCCCTGTATTGATAAAGCTTTATAACTGTATAGCATCATAATTGCAATTGGCATTGAGGACTAGAGTAAGAGAAAAATGCAAAGGATTTGGTGTAAAAAAATTCATTATATCGAGAATGTACATCAAAAGGCTTTTGAGTAAAAAAACATTATATTGGGAAATGCACATCAATTATTAAAAAATTCAATGTTTAAAAAAATAATATATGATATTTTATATTCCTAACAATTGGCCGAGGACAGTAAGATAAAAAGACTTTTGAGTAAAAAGTTATTATATTGGGAAATGCATATCCATTATTAAAATATAATTGATGGTTAAAAAAATAAAATATAACATCTTGAATTCATAATTTAAAGTAGAACTATTTATGAAAAAGTGTAGTTTTGCATCAAAAGTAGCTGTATTATTTACAAGAGGTGTGATAATAATATATTAGGGTTGTTACTAACTCATCAACTCAAAATAGTGTTAGTGTTAATATTAGTTATTGTATATTATTATTAAAAATATTTTATTTTTTTATTGATTTATCGATGATTAATATATATGATTATATATTTTTTAATGATATAAATAATATTGATATAGTTTATTATAAGAGTGAATTAAAAAGTGGATAAAGTCAATTTTTTTCGTAAAAATTCAATCAAATAAAATTAGATATTCCACCACAATTGACAAGAAAAAAGCATCGAGAGAAGTCACTAGCCTTTCTTCAACCAATAGACAAGTGAAACATCCAAGTGCACAAGAGACAAGATAGAGAGAATTTCCCATTTAGGGAAAAAATTTCAGCCAAGAGTTATGTAATTCTCAAGTGAGTTGTGTATCAAATAAAAGTGAGATGACCTCTATTTATATGATGTTATCTAAAATCAATTTGTCCACATAAGAAAGTCAACACCAAATTAAAAGGGTGTTGACCTCCTTTATTTTCCTTTATAATTTACAAAAATTAAAATTACATAAATAAAATCCCTTAGAGGGGTGACGTCATTCCATGAAAGGGTGATGCTAGGCCTAAAAAATGAGAGGTTGAGCCTCTAGATGCAATTTTTTCGTCTTCCAAAGGTCATGTGTCTATCGCTCATGCTCCAGAGTATCATGTCATACATCTTCTTCAAACCACATAATCTCTCTTCGGGAACCATCAATTCCATCAAAACCCTAGACTCCACATGACATCAAGGCTTGGAAGGTAACGTCTTGGGAATCCAAAGAAAAACATCCAAGTTCAAGGGGATATGATGTCATCACCTAGTGATGTCCAAGTCCCTCCAAAAGAAACATACATCATCTCAAGTGTGCAATGGCTTAGAGGTCTTCTGCCCATCTTTTGGGTTGTCAACCCCCCATGAAGGTCAAAATGGCACAGTTCCTTCATGGAATAGCTTACATATGGAAAGTTCCTACAAAGGAAAACAAGTATTCCCTCCAAGGTTCCACAAGTCACATGTATCATGTCAACTAAGAAACATTTAATAAAAGAACCACTCAAACATGTGTATTAAATCCCCACTTTTCAAACTAAACAAATGCTCAAAGACCTTATACAATTTACAAAATTTGGGTATGGGAGGGTTGTCATGGTGCCCTATTGGGTAGATAAATCCCCCAAGTCAATGAGTGTTTCCCTATAAGACCCTCTCTAAGTCATGTAGTGAATATGAGGTGGATGGGGGTGTGACTTTTGGGCATGGGGGTATTGACATATCAAGGGATCGTATAGTCTCGTTTATGGGTGCGTTTGTAGAGGGTGTGTTGCATCCTCATTTGTAATGCAACATTTTTATTTACACTTAATTTATTATGGTCCAAAACATTGAGTTCTATGTGCAATTGAAAGTAAGGAGCACCACAATGCCACTTGGAGATAAGAAAACATTGAGTTCCATGTGCAAGGAAAGTAAAATACACCACAAATGTATTCAATCAATAAGAGGAACATTTATTAATTTCATTTTTTCTTTTTTAAAGGTCTTTGGGAATTTTATGGAGAAGAGTTTCATTGTTCTCAATACCTTAGGGCGAGCATCTAGAGGATAATTTATGGATTTTATCTTTTTTCCAACTAGAATACCTCTAGGCCTTTAGCCCCTTCTTCCAATGAAATGAAGTACAAGCCCTTTTTGGGGTCAATAAGCCCAAAAACCCAAAAGATGAGGAAATTGAGGGGAAGAAGAACATAAAGTTGTAAATATGGATGGGAATGGTATGATGACCCTTCATGGAGACCCCCCAGTAGCAACCCTTTTCTCGAGGGTAACCCACTTACTAGGAAACCATGTTAGCCACCATGGTGAAATGAGGAAAAAGGTATACTTTCGAAGAAAACATTTTCATAATCAAGAAAGGAACCTTTGCAACATGCTCAAGTGCTTCAATTATTAAAATGGCACTTACCATGAGATCGAACTTGTTACCTCATGAAGCAAGACTTACTATTCTCTGTGGTCCAAGCTAGCGTGTTGGGCATTATTTTTGTCAATCATTGTTGATGTGTGGTAAGAGGAGTGGCTTTGTCTACTTATATAGCTCTCGACACTCCATGTATTCAACCTTTGGGCCTTAATACATCATTACCCCTAGCCCCGGGGGGGGGTAACATCTGGTATAGTACATGAGAACCTCAACATCTCCTGGTAATACATGTTCCTACACACACTTAAACAAACACGTTGGGATATCGAAGGGTGGTGCACTCACCCATTTGTTCATATAACCAAAAATTCAAAATTAACAACTATCTCTTAAAAATAAAATTTTGCATTTAAAAAATAACTTCTAACTAACATGTAATATGGTTCAAGAAAATTTAGTAAAAAAACTATGCATAAATGGAAATAAATCAACTTGTAAAGTAAAATATGAAAGAAAATGCAAATACACTATGATAAACAAAAAAAATGCAAATGCATGAAAGAAAAATAACCTACCTACTTACTCGAGGCCCGAGGCCTATGGAGATCAAGTCCCATCAACACAGGGTCAGAGGATAGACCCATCAACTAGTAGTGGAATCATCCTCCCATCCATGGAAGATAAACAATAAGTTCCCTTCTTCGAATTTTTATTGACGATGTAAGGGCTAAACCATGAAAATTCACACTTATTATCATACTTAGGTTTTCACTTTCTCTTATCTCACATGATTGCAAGATTTCCTTTGTCAAATTCAACATAAGGTGTGTCTTCAATGTAAGCCTGTGTAGGTGGACTTGACTTGACCATTTCCTTGATAACCTCTTCTCTCTCTTTATCATTCTTATCTTCATCCTTCTTGAGTATTTTTATGGATCTCGCATCCTTTCGTTGGTATTCTACAATCTTCTCTTTGTAATTGTTTGTCTTCAGTAGTAATGTATCAATACAATCATTGATCCAGGTGGATATTGGTGGTCACCCACCTATTCCAACTGGCTCCTCGTGTCCATTTTCATTTAGCGTGTCATTCTGTACTGCTTTATAATTGTGAGTTCTACACTTCTGAGGATGTCTGAAGCCTCACAGATTCTCTAGGTGGATACGGGTGGCCTTTCGCCTAATCCAACTGGCTTATTTTGTATGTTTTCATGTCATCATATCTTGTTGTACTTTCAGGGTTGTTTTGGGGCCCTAAACATTTTTTTTTTGGCTCACCACAGCCATATTGTAGACGAAGTCAAAGTCTGATGGTGGAATGTGTATTTATCTGAAAGAACTTTCCAACGGGATATCACATGCCTAAAGTGGAGGTCATATGCAAAAGTTATGACCCTAGGAAGTTGAGGTACCAAATTACACCAACTTACCCATAGGGCCCACATGACTTTTGGCGTTTCACCTTCTAAGGTTAGGTTTTTGGATGTCTAGGGTTTTGGAATTCATGAGTAATATGAAAAGGGCCTATGGAGCCTCATTGTAATCCATTCTGCTTAGAAGGATGTGCTTAGAAGCCACGTCTCTTCTCAGAGATAACTACCACCATTCAAGCAAGTTTTAGCTCTGCAGTTTTACAGTTTCAGCCTATTTCATTATTTAGTATAAGATATTGTTCACTGAATATTTGTGTTATTCTTCCTATCTCTATGTTATTGTATTTGATCTATTAATCAGTTTGTTCTGCTCCTAAATCTGGATCAGTGGTATCAGAGTGGTCCACTCTTCATTTATTTTTCTTCGTGTATGTCCCCGACAATGTCTAGGTATAAGAAGTTGGGACTCAAACCAATCGATCCATTACCATATCAACTGCGTCAAGCCCGACAACAACCCATGGGAGATGAAAAGAAAGATGATGGATCAGGAGATCCTATTAAAATTTATCTCGAGGAAGCCCTCACATGACAAAGGAACAAAATGATGGACAACTTCACACATATCCTTCGATGGTTTCCCATGGGAGAAGCATCTTCATCAGGCGGCCATGCAATCCCCTTAAAGGTACAAGTAAAATTTTATATTCCATTATTTGAAGGATTGATAGATGCGAATGATGTAGATAAATGGTTGAATCTGCTTGAAGGATATTTTTCGGTCCACAATTTTTTTTATCGAGAAAATATCACTTTTTCACTCCTCAAGACCGTTCCCCATGTGAAGGACTGGTGGGATACTTATTCTAAACAAAGGTCCATGGAGGAATATGCAATTTTTGTGGTGGCCCATACATGGGATTCCTTCCAGGATGCCATTAAAGAGCATTACTACCCTGTTGGAATCTACGATGACCAATACACCAGATGGACCACCCTATGTCAACAAAGGGATCAGAAAGTACTAGACTTCACCAATATTTTCCATACCCTCAGCACCAAATTGGGTATCAAATATTTTAAGCATCATCTGGTGCTCAAATATTGTGACTGTTTGCATAGATACATTCAAACAGAAATGGAGTTCCTGGGCATCGCCTCATTGGGCATATCTTATAGATACGCTGTCCAGATCAAAAATAAATTTAAGGAGAAACGATGAGAGTTTGGATCTGTAAACCCCTCACAACTGAAGTAGGGCAAAGGAAACCCCAACCCACACAATAGGGGACCAAGTCATGATGGTCACCCTTAGGAAAATCTATCCAAGCTGCAACACAAGAAGGGAAATGAGAATACGAAGAAGGACACGGGAAAATGGTGTTAGTACCATAAAATTCCCTGGCATAACATCGACGAATGCCTCTCCAAGCAGTCCCTCATGGTCGATCTATAGGCTTCCAAGTTAGAGACTGATTCAGATTCTGCGTCAAATCCTGAAGGAGGGAAGTAGATTATCAATGTTGAACCTGTGCCACAGTTGCTACCACCAAAGTCCAACCAAGCGAACCAAAATAACCAGAGGAAGGGGAAAACCTCTTTCACTTGCAAATGTGGGTCAAGGGGGCTCTAATTCACTTCATTGTCGACAATGGTAGTCAGAATAACCTGATTTCAGCAGAGGTTGTCAAGCGACTGAACCTACCAATGACACTGCACCCGCATACCTACACCATCAGCTGGCTTCATCAAGGAAGAGATCTTCGTGTCAACCAACAATGTTGCATGCCCTATGACATAAAGCCTTTCAAAGATGAGGTACTGCATGATATTTCTCCCCTTGAAGTTTGTGATTTTATTTTAGGACAAGCATATTTGTGGAAGCGTCATGATGTGTATGAGTCTAGACACTGTAATGTTATTATTACTTTGGGTAGACAATTGTATAAGATCCATAAGGTGGCACCACCTACTGCTATTTCTTTAATCTCTGCTAAGCAATGTAGTAAGGTCATTTCACAGACCGACAAGTTTTCCTTCTTTGTGATCCATGCTCATAGTAAGCAGAAGATCGTCGCCACATTTGCGGCCTCTATAAAACGCCTCTCTTTGCAGYAGAAACAAGTGGATGAGATCATGGAAGAATATAAAGACATCTTTGTGTCACCTGCAGGGGTACTGACACACTACCAAGTCAAGTATCCAATTGAACTGAGCCCCAATGTTTTGTACCTTGGCATAGTCTAAGCCCATTATTTAYTGATTCCTTAGTTGGTCAGAGAGAGTGACTCTACCCAGTTGGATTCATAGCCCCAACTTGAAGGTCACATGCTATTGAGAGAGATAGAAAAAAATGTCCATAGATGGGAGGAATGTTTGAGGTATGCATCCAGTTGGTGTCATTTACACAAGACAAGAGTTATGAATATGGTTTTGTGTGCTTAATGTTATGTTTTATCTTGTGTGGATAGGTTGTTTATGATTTATATGTGCTTATTCATGTTTATAATGTTATTATTACGTGATATATTTCATTTCATGGTAGTGTGCATATGCACTCATAATAGACATAATTATGGCACCATGGGTACCTTGTTGAGAAATCATACCTAGTGAGGTTACCAGGATGTATAATTAAGGGTATCTGAGTGATTAAAGTATGGTAAACATAACCTAGGATTAAATAAATTTAAATGTGTAATATAGTCAAAGCATGGATTGTAGTAATGTGAATTAACATGGAACTACGTGCATTGCATTGTTAACATCAAAGTAGAGTTAATGGAAAAATTGTGAAATTCAAAAATACCCCATACTCTTAACAATGAACAACGGGTATTTAGTATGTTACAATGTGATATCAGAGCAATTTATGTGCAAATGACAACATGTAGGATGGTTGGGAAATTATATTTTGGTATCAACATATAGTTAATGAAAAGATTGTTAAATTCAAAATTACCCTATACACTCAATAACGGCAAAGGGTTTTGGGTACATTTCAATTATTGATTTGGGTTGATTATGGTTGACTGTGATGTCCATGTTTGACCATGGTTTACTATAGATCACGATGTTGACTATGGTTGAAAATGGTTTATTTTGGTTGGATATGGTTGATTATGGATGACAATATTTTATTATTGTTAAGTATAGTAGACCATTAAAATATTGTTTAACCATGGTTGGCTATGGTTTATGATGTTTGACTGTGTTACATTGCAGTACTCATCTAGGTTTATGTTGCATTGTGACATTAGGATGTCAACCACATTATTAAGGTGATTAATATATGTATATCAACATTCATTAATGGTTATGTCACATTGTGAAGTTCCTTAACAATTATGTTCGATTATGACATTCCTTAATGGTTATGTCACATTGCAACTTTAATTTGCACCGACTTATGTAAAATTTCTAGATTCCATAATGGTTATGTTTCATTGTAGCATTCATCACACTACTACACATTGAAAAAATTGCGACGACTACTTGCGACAAAAGTACTCTTTCGTTGCAAAATTCAAGAGAAAAAGTTCAATTTTTCAACTTTGATCTAAATCCACCCCATATTCGTCACTCTATCGATGGAAGCAACCTTTCGTCTATTTTGCGACGATAATCAAGATGGTGGACTACGGTCTTAATTTCGACAAATTTGTGTTTTCGTCACAAGAGCGACGATCACTATTGACTGTTACACTTTTTGATACTATCCATATTAACCGTTATACATTTTAACAAAGTCTAAATTGATATAGTCAAAGTTGTCGCAAGAGCGACGAACTTTGACTTGATCGTTATAACCATTCCTGTCTTCGACAAAGTGGCCTAAATATAACAAATAAATAGGTAAATAAAAAGAAATATTTAGGTCACAGTCATCGCAATTGCGACGATTGTGACCTAAATTGACCTATAAATATTTGATGATTTAAAGATGTTGCGACAATATTGTTATAATAACGACGGTTCTGAAAGCGTAGTTTTGTGCAAAAGAATGTCGTAGAATATAGTTAGAGGTAGGGAAAAAAGTAAAGTGGGTGAAAAGGGTGATGGTAGATATTATTGCCCTTGCCAAAAATGTTGCCTCATACATCTCGTAAGAATTTTAATAGCAACATATACAAAACATTGTAGGAAATATGGGCACATTGATGGCGGATCGAATGAATATTGTCCCATGGTAATTAGCTATATATTCATTAGTCTTTTTTTATTTTATCTTTTTTATATAAAATTATATATATGTATATATATTGTTTGAATGTTTGTTATAGTATACACTAATTTTGCATGATTGTTTGCAATTATAAAGTTAGAGTTTCCCTATAACTTTCCGCAGAATATTGCACCAAGTATTAGTATAAATGATGTTGTACAAGCTGAGGAACATCATGACCAAGCAAATGAAGATCTCATGGAAGAATATGATGGGACAAATCAAGTTAATGATCCCATGGAAGAAGATGATGGGACAAATCAAGTGATCCAAGATTTGTTTTCATAGCCGGATAAGGATGGGGATAATGCTGGTATTTATGATGAACCTCTATTAGAAAAGGCAAATAAATGACTTTATGAAGGCTCAAGAGAAAATATTCTCTCCGCTACATTACTGCTAGTGAACTTAAAGGTTATGAATAATTTGTCGAACACTTGTATGACACAGATCCTAAGGTATGTAATATGTTTCATCTCATATTATACATAAATGTTGATTTTTTCTATTTGTTTTTAGTGTTAATTAATTTGTAAAATAAGAATGCAATTTTTGCGATTAATATTCTTACATTAACTAGTTATTTGTTATGTTGTAGATTGTTAGGTGAATTTTTGTTACCATCGTCAAATATTTTACCTTTCACATATTGAGGTTTGTATACCATTATGAAAGATATTGGAATGGATTATTAAACTATAGATGCATGTCCTAATGACCATATTATATATTATGGACAACATGCTTCGAAAACAGAATGTCCGCAATGTCTTATCAGTAGATATCGAATCGATCAAGTAACAAAAAGGGTGCCTCGAAAGGTTCTTCGTCATATTTCCATAATTCCACATTTGCAACAATTGTTCAGGTGTGAAAGCATAGCACAATTTATGGATTACCATGCACGTAACAAAAGTGGAGATGGTGTTCTTTGAATGCCTCCCGATGGTTCTGCATTTAAGGAAATTGAGGAAAAATGGGTAGATTTCAAAGATGAACCTTGTAATGTTAGGCTTTCATTAGTAGTTGACAGTGTTAATCCATTCAGAGAGCTTAGGTCTATTTACTTAGTGTGGCCTATTTTTGTTATCAACAATAACATTCCTTCTTGGATGTCAATAAAGAGGGAGAACATAATGTTGACAATGATTGTTCCAAGTATTTGTTTACATTAATTTTGTGAATGTAACATTTTCATTTGTTTCAATTTTTGCATAATATCTTTTGTTTATTTATTTACTTATATATATTACATGATATCATTCCTATAGTAATTATTTGTAATTTCAAACAATGAGGTAAGTACCAGGTTAAAGATATGAATGTATATATTGAGCCTCTTATCGGTGAACTACTAAAGTTATGGGCTGGCATCATAATGTATGACGTATGTAAACCAATCGGGGAGAAGAAATTTAAATTCCGTGGAATACTTTTATGGACAATTCATGATGCCCCTGGACTAACACATTTTTGTGGTATGTAGCATTCTAATATTTCTCTTTAATACTATATAATTTTTAAATGTTATCATGGTGCATGTTTAATTTTTAAATAATCTCATCGTATAATTGACATTAATCCATTTGTTGAAGGTCTTCAAAAAAAGGGTAAATTTTCATGTCTAGTTTGTGTCCCTAAGATGAAGTATCATCATTCAAAAAGTTTAGGAAAGATGGTGTTTGATGAGTATAGGAACCTTCTTCCTAAGAACCATAGGTATCGTACGACTGAAAAACATCTTTTCAATGGGAAATAAGGGGCTGGTTAAAAAACACGAAGAATGACACCTCACCTATGGAGGTTGGAATATAATAGAAATCATCAAGGTACTCAATTTCATAATGTATCGCAGATCATGTAATGTTTTGAATATTTATTTTAATCATTGAATTTATTTTACCGTATTTGATGATTATTTTTGTGATTTCTTTTATGCTTCATGAAGGCCACAATCATCATGAATGTATTAAAAATGGGCTTCCACGAGGAATTAAATGTTATCCTGCTCAATTCATGAGGTTTCCCTACTATGAGGAGATAAAAATAGCTCATTTGTTTGATATAATGCATATCGAGAAGAATGTGACTGAAACGTTATGGTGAATCATAGATGGTAGGAGGGATAAAGTAAAAATTGTCAAAATTTGTATTGACATTCAGGAAGCCAATCATGCAATGCGAAGTGTGATCTGATATTCAAATAGATCAGATGGAGTACTAGACCAAAATAACGTTCCATGGTTATTAACATAGCAACAAAGCAATGCTGTAAAAGATGTCATTCAAAGAATTAAATTTCCCACGGTTTTTGCTTCAAACATAAATAATATCTTAACGAAGAAAGGTGAATTTGGTGGGGTAAAAGCACATGATTGGAATAACTTCATTAAGGTAATAATTTTGGTATACATATTTATATATATTGGCCTTATAAATCTTTTATTTATTTTTATTTTTCTTGTCTACTTTGGTCGAAACAAATAAAGATTCATTTTTTTGTTACAATATGTTCTACCGCTATCTCTCCCAAATGACTTTGACAACAACGTCAAACAAGTTATATATGATCTTGGAAAATACATGAGGTATGCAGTTTTGATTTATATGCAAAATGTTCTTTCAAATTATTGTTGTACTTAATGACACATGTTTTACTTGTAAAGTAATATATTATATTATGTTATGTTGAAACATGTTATTTTTTTGTGTCATGATATCATGTAGATGGTTGTCATTGAAATAAATCCATGAAGATGATATAAAGTATTGGAAGAGAGAAATTCCTCGTCTAATGTGTGAAATGCAAAAGTATATACCTCCAACATTTTTCAATGCACAATAACACTACCTCATACACCAAGTTGAGGAGATTGAAATCCGTGGACCTGTTCACACAAGGTCAATGTGGATGGTGTAGAGGCACTTGAAATCATTGAAGGCATTGGTTAGACAAAGAGAACGTCCTGAGGGTTATATGGTGGAGGGATATATGGTATATCAATCCATGGTGTATATTAGTAAGTATCTTCCTAAATTAGCAACGCCAACTATGCATGCAATGGATCACATTTGGGATGTGAACTCCGTAAAAAAATTTGAAGATTAGGAGCATCTGTTGGGGTAAGGTAGAATGAAAAAAATGAGAGGTAATATATTGATAATTGGGAAAATTTATATTAATAATACATATAAAGTTTCATTTTTTGTGTATATGATCATACTCATTAATATATTAATATAATTTATTTCATAAATTATTAATATTTATAATTACCTTCATATTGGACGTTATAACTAATATTTAATATTGGTGAATTATGATTTTTTGATTCATTTTCTCAAGAGTGGGATGCACAACATTTATACATTGAAAATAATCTTGACTCAATGAATGTATGGATTGAAAGATGTAAACAACATAATGGAGGTAGGTTATCATGGAAACAACTGTCTGAATTGGTTAGAGAAGCTCATTGTAACATATATGCCAATGTTACACGAAGGGAAATTCATTTAGCACATGGTTTCAAAGATGGATAGGTAAGACAATTCACCCATTTTATTCAGTTATTTTATATATATTAATGTGACTACATGTGTACTGTATTTTTTAGATACTTTTGAAGTTATATAAATATATGTTAATTTATAATTGACAATGCATCTTTTACATATCTGATATATTGCAGTTGAAACACCACAGGGCTATGTGGTGCAATGGTCGTAAATTTTGCATCAAATAATTGGATGAAACGAGGAAAATTTTTGATAGTGGGATAGCTGCAGTATTCCAGGTCACTAATGTTTCCTCTAGGAGTGACAGACATCCTCGAGAATCTGAAAATAGATACTATGGGTATTTGAAAGATATACTTGAGTGTGAATTTAATTCCTTCAAATTAGTTATGTTCGATGTCAAATGGTATAGGTTACGAATGCATGAACATGATGAGGAAAGAACTGTTATTCAACACGCCAACGTATTTCCAATGATTAAAACAACGGTCTTTGAAAGAGGACACGATTGCTACGTTTTTCCAAGCCAATGTGAATAGGTCTTTTACTCAAATGTTCCAGGTGAAAGGGATTGGTCATTTGTTGTTAGATATGATCCAAGAGGAAGACCAATTAAGTATACTCATTTACATGAAGAAGATGATTCGACAGATCAGACAGAGCTGGAAGGTCATGCAGGGTTGACATATGAACAAGACGAATAAGATCATGATCCAGGTGTAGGAGACAATATTGCAATTCTTTATGATGATGTCGATGAAAATATACTCGAAAATGACATTGATGACGATGATGATATCATCAATCCTTTCAACATCGTTTCTGAACCGGATGATGATACAGATGTCGGGTTCGATGAAGAAGATCAGGATACAAAATAAGGATGATTACATAGATGTTGAGGTTGGATTAGGTACGTGACTATATAATATTTTATTTTGTATAAATTATTCTCTTAAAATAATTTACTTATAATTTCATGGGTTAATTACATGTTTTTAAGTTTTATGTGATGTTTTTATATCCTATGTTACATGTTGTTTAATTATTATGTGAAACCTGAAAATAGTTGCCAATATAATAAAGTACATGGTAAACTAAAAATATCATTTAGAAACACATAATTTCATGTACCTTCTTTAATTTTTGTTTTTGTAGTTTCTATGCATGAATCTTAATAGGACGTTGCTTTCAATTATTTTCTATTTTATAGATTGGGGTTTGGGGATCAATTGAGAGTGATGTGAGGGAAAGGGGAGGGGACATTTGAGCTTTCACCTTCATGTGGTTTGTCTTGTTCAGTAGAGGATAAATTATTCTTGAAACCAAGAGAAGCTCTTTCATTTTTATACCATCATGATCGTATAAGATTTCATCAATATTGTTGTCACAATATTGCATCAACGAAGTTTCGATGAACATGTTTGTCATTTCTATAGAATTTTTTTTGAAACCCTAATTTTCTTTCAAATTACACAATTTGGTTGACGCAAATTTTAAGTTTGCATCAATCTTTCTTCATTTTTCTTTCAGGTTCTACATTAATGTATATACAATGTATCTGTGTCATAGTTGTACTGATGAAAAATCCCTCTTTTTAACTGATTTCTTAATCAAAGACATACAAATACACCCTTGCAGTACTAGATGTTGGTATGTGTGTAATGTCGAATGGATTTTACAAGGAACAAGGAACAGAAATTGTACGAGGACTAGACACAGGCAACAATGACCTGTGAATGGGTCCAATGTTGAAATTTTTTCAAACAGTTTATGTATGCACTGAAATTTTTCATGGATAGACTATTAACATGCCTTAATGATATTGGAGGGTTTCTGGACTCAAATTTTACTGATACACCCACTTTCTTCCATCATCAATTCATCGTGTAAACCATAAACCCTAATTTTCTTTCAAAGTACACAATTTGGTTGATGCAAGTTTTAAGTTTTCGTCAATATTTCTTCATTTTTCTTTCAGTTTATACATTAATGTATATACAATGTATTTGTGTCATATTTGTGATGAAAAATCCCTCTTTTTCGTTGATTCCTTAATCAACACCATAAAAATACTAGAGGCGGGCAACAGTGACATGTGAATGGGGCCAATGTTGAAATTTTTTCAAATTGTATCTGTATGCATTGTAATTTGACGTGGATAGACTATTTGCATGCCTTAACGATATGGGAGGGTTTCTGGACTCAAATTTCACTCACACACCCACTTTCTTCTGTCATCATATCATCATGGAAACCATAAACCCTATTTTTCATATGTTCTAGTAGATATGTTAATGATTCCAAATTTCATATTTGTATTTGACTCAAGGTCCAGCTAGCTTGCAAAGTATCAAATTTTAATTTCAAATTGATAAACCAAATATTAAATGAATCCAATAATCATTTGATATCGTCGCAAGAGAGATGAATTTAAATAATCTTGTGATACTATCGACGAAAAAAGTTCGTCGATAGTATAGCTAATTCGTCGCAAGAATATTGTGTCTAATTTGAATGGTGTTGCATGGTTTGAAAGGAGTGTAGGGATTATATTATGGTGAAATGTAGTTTATCCTATAATAACAATCTTTATACCAAACCTCAAAATGGATAGTACCATATCTTGTTCATAAAACAAATATTCTTTGTATGTTTCCTTTATGGTGGCTCAAGCCCTCAATGCACATGATGCCTGACAATGAAATGTAACAATTTGACTATTGAATGATAGTGTTATGTCATGCATGGTTAAGGAAAGAACTTAAGGTTATTATGTCCTATTGGAATCTTCTTGGAATTGATATTCGTTACATAGTCCTTGAAAAAAGACAAAAGACTTATGTAGCAGATATTAATTTGGTCTTTGTGTGGGACATTTTATGCCATTAGTATGTTTTGTTAAAAAATAATGGATCTTGGGGACTACACCATGGTCAAGGAACAAGGAAAAAATAATGAGGAACAAGGAACACAAAAAAAGGAACACAGAACATAAATTGTACTAGGACTAGACACATGCAACAGTGACCTGTGAATGGGCCCAACGTTGAAATTTTTTCAAACAGTTTCTGTATGCATTGAAATTTTTCATGGATAGACTATTCACATGCATTAACGATATGGGAGGGTTTCTGGACTCAAATTTTACTGACACACCCACTTTCTTCCATCATCAATTCATCATGTAAACCATAAACCCTAATTTTCTTTCAAAGTACACAATTTGGTTGATGCAAGTTTTAAGTTTTCGTTAGTATTTCTTCATTTTTCTTTCAGGTTCTACATTAATGTATATGAAATGTATATGTGTCATAGTTGTGATGAAAAATCCCTCTTTTTCATTGATTTATTAATCAACACCATAAAAATACAAGATGCAGGAAACAATGACATGTGAATGGGGCCAACGTTGAAAGTTTTTCAAACAGTATCTGTTTGCATTGCAATCTGACCTGGATAGACTATTCACACGCCTTAACGATATGGGATGGTTTCTGGACTCAAATTTCACTCACACACCCACTTTCTTCCATCATCATATCATAATGGAAACCATAAATGCTACTTTTCATATGTTCTAGTAGATATGTTAATGATTCTAAATTTCATATTTCTATTTGACTTAAGGTCCAGCTAGCTTGCAAAGTATCAAATTTTAATTTCAAGTTGATAAACCAAATATGAAATTAATCCAAGAATCATTTGATATCATCGCAAGAGAGGTGAATGTAAATAATCTTGCGACGAATTAGCTATATTATCGACGAAAAAAGTTCGTCGATAGTATAGCTAATTCGTCGCAAGAATATTGTGTCTAATTTGAATGGTGTTACATGGTTTGCAAGGAGTGTAGGGCTTATATTATGGTGCAATGTAGTTTAGTCTATAATAATAATCTTTATGCCAAACCTCAAAAATGTATAGTACCATATCTTTTTCATAAGACAAATATTCTTTGTATGTTTCCTTTGCGGTGGCTCAAGCCCTCAGTACACTTGATGTCTGACAATGAAATGTAACAATTTGACTATTGAATAATAGTGTTATGTAACCCATGGTTAAGTAAATAACTTAAGGTTCTTAGTTCCTATTTTAATCTTCTTAGAATTGAGATTCGTTACATAGTCCTTGAAAAAAGACAAAAGACCTATGTAGCGAATATTAATTTGGTCTTTGTGTGGGACATTTTATGCCATTAGTATGTTTTGTACAAAAATGATGGATCTTGGGGACTACACCATGGTAAAGGAACAAGGAACAAGGAACAAGGAATGATGAACACAGAATAAGGAACAAGGAACAGAAATTGTACGAGGACTAGACACCGACAACCATGACCTATGAATGGGGCCAATGTTGAAATTTTTTCAAACAGTTTTTGTATGCACTGAAATTTGTCATGGATAGACTATTTGCATGACTTAACGATATGGGAGGGTTTATAGACTCAAATTTGACTGACAAACCCACTTTATTCCATCATCAATTCAACATGTAAACCATAAACCCTAATTTTATTTCAAAGTACACAATTTGGTTGACACAAGTTTTAAGTTTTCATTAGTCTTTCTTCATTTTTCTTTCGGTTTCTACATTAATGTATATACAATGTATCTGTGTCATAGTTGTGATGAAAAATCCCTCTTTTTCATTTATTGCTTAATCAACACCATAAAAATACTAGAGGTGGGCAACGGTGACATGTGAATGGGGCCAACGTTGAAATTATTTCAAACTGTATCTCTATGCATTGCAATTTGATGTGGATAGACTATTCACATGCATTAACGATATGGGAGCAAATTCACTCACACACCCACTTTCTTCAATCGTCATATCATCATTGAAACCATAAACCCTGTTTTTCATATGTTCTAGTAGATATGTTAATGATTCCAAATTTCATTTTTGTATTTGACTCAAGGTCCAACTAGCTTGCAAAGTATCAAATTTTAATTTCAAGTTTATAAACCAAATATTAATTGAATCTAAGCATCATTTTATATC
>JASDQU011025864.1:53918-65705 GCA_032191745.1 Picea mariana
ATAAATAACCTATTCATGGATCCCATATCCCATTTGGAAATTAATGATACCCCTCGATTGATATGTGACCCAATCCTTCTCTCAAATCCTCCTTCTTATCTCTTCTTTGGATGGTTTGGGTGTGCTAAATCTCTAGCAATGGTAGCTAAATATAGACCCTTTCCCTTCACTCCTTACGCTTTTTCATTAGGAGAGTTGGAAACATTATAGATCATGTCAGGTCACTCACCCACAATATAGTTGTTTAAGTCACTAGGTCCATCCTTATTAATCTCACCGACTTGTTGAAAAACTTCTTTGGATACCATGCAAGTATTTTGATCATGTGGTAGGCCACACAGATTGCGCCATGGTAAAAATTCATGGTCATGGTAGACTTTACTAGTAAAATTGTTGGGTGGAGGAGGTCTCATACACCAATTTGGTGTCTGGCTTGATCGTGACCTTAAAAAATAGATTATTATTATTATTATTATTATTATTATTATTATTATATTAACATTAAGAAACATGTGTTAAAACAAAACAAAAACCATTAAAAACATTAAAAAAAACAAATTTCAAACAAAATAAAAAATCAGTATTAAAAACATTAAAAAAAGCAATACATAAAAAATAAAACAAAAAAAAAAAACAAATTTAAAAGAAAATAACAAAAAAAAAACAAATGCCAAGCATTAAGCCCATACCATATCATTCAAACCACAACAAGATCGATCCTACCCCCTTGCATTCAAACCACAAAACACATTAAGCCCACACCCAAGAATTAAGCCCATGCCTTAACATTCAAACCACAACATGGGAGGAGAGAACCCGCGGCTAGGGAGGAGAGAACCACAACAAGCTTGAGAGGGAGGATTTCATAACCCACACCCAACATTCACACCTGTGATGACAAATAAATCATGTGCCTTTCATTCACACCACAGCAAGCCCGATCGGGAGGAGAGAACAACAAGCGTTTTGAGTCATGAGCTCCATTGGTGTTTCTCCAAGGTCGTGAGGGTTTCACCGTTACCTTATTTGGAAAAATACAGTAAGCATTTTGCAGGTGTGTCAGAACAACATAACACAGGGTGAGAACAACATCATGTCAGACCCTAGGCAGGTGTGTGTGCTGGTTTTTGGCATTATTAAATTTAATGTCAAATTTTCCCAAACTTAGCCTTGTTCTTTTCTTTCTCTAGTAATTCTCCACAAATATGGACGCTAGAATTTTAATATGACTGCTTGGCATCCATTTTGTATGATTTCTATGTAGTAACGCTTGATTTTGTAATATACGTATTTCTTCAAATCTTAGTAAAATGAAGTTTTTGGGGTTTTAGGGTTTTAAATATAGGTGATGGAAGGAATATTATATCAATTCCAGATCCAACTAGGGAAATGGATTCAAGATGAATCAAATAGCCAATTAGGTCAAGAAGAAACCCTCTTAAGAATGGGATTATTTCATTCAAGGATTAGGGATTATATTAGAACCAAAAGGAAAAACCCTTTAAGAGGGGTTGGCCCCTCCAAATAGGCTCCATAATTCTTGTGTGAAGTTGTACAAATCCTAATCAAACATGTAAAAAAGGACTCACAATCTCCTTCCAAGTGGACACATGGCTCTTCAAGGTGAAGAAGGCTTCACAAGTGATGAATGTAACCCTAAAAAATGGACAACCTCCTCTAAATCATCTCTAATATTTCAAATGTGAAGCCAACAAGGTGTAATCACCCTCCTTAAATCATTCCAATGTCCTCTCCAATTTAGTGGATGGTTGAACAAACCCACACATGCCAAATGAAACCTTCATGCAAACTCCAAGGTGGATATCTCATCAATTGATGTGACATATGCCTCAAAATGAGTTAATAAGGTGAGCTTTCATAAATTTGTAATGTGCCAAGGCATGAGAAGCTTTGGTTAACCAAGAATAGCCAAAAACAATTTTTATCAATTCTTTGGGAATCATGAATTACCTCGATAAATGTGAATTACATTGGGAAATGTGAATATGCCCAAAAATATGAATGAAACTAATGCCATGCCCAAACTCAACAAGACACCATGCAACATCAAGTATTGCATCATCGATCAACAAATATGCCATGAAATCCTCTACCTCAACAAGATACATGGAACCAACTAGGTTTCTCAATTGTCTACAACTGATAAAAAATCCAAAGGCTAGTGAATAAATTCACTAGGGTTGTTACCCTATACCAAAAATAAGGGGTAATAGACCATATAATTCTATATGTAGCATAAAAAAATACTTATTTTTATGCTTCATAATTTTTTCAAAAGTGCACAATATTTTGGACTCATAATCATTGTGGCAAGACAAGTAATATTTCAAACAAATGTTGAAAGAAAAATAAGGTCAAAAGGTAAACAATTCACTAGATGAGCTCTTGGAAATGGAATTTATAATCTAAGACTTTTCATAAGTCTTATTGTTGATTTCAAACATAGGCAAAGACATGGGAATTTTGATTATTGATCTTTTTTATTAAGAGTTTTGACTCATTTTTAGATAAACCACATTGTTAGAATTTCGAGAAAATGAGTAGATTGGAGGCAGAATTTTGCCTCATCGAAAAATAGACTCAACACAAAGGTTGAGTTTGTCCACTTATTAAGGAAATCCTCAAATAAAATCTATACAATAAAATATAGGAAGTTATAGACCAACATTATAAAAATCATTTTTTGTATTAGATATCATCAACCGTGCACATGGTCGTCCACCCTAGAGATCATCCACCATGCTCCATCCATCCATCTCATCCATCTTTGTCCCTACACCCTTCTTCACATTCAATGACAACATGAAAAATGGACTAGGTTAACTAATATGTGGCATTCCTCACATCCAATGATGATGTGATACATGGACCAAGTGATGAGATGGAAACCATGTCTAAATAACAAGTGGCATTCTTCACATCCAATGAAAACATGACATGTGGACCAAGTTGTAACCATAGCTAACTAATCCACCCATCTTTGCCCCTTAATCCTTATTCGCATCTAATGACAACTTGACATAGGGACTAGATGATGAGGTGGCAACAAGGATAGTTGAAATTTGGCATTCTTCACATCCAATGGTGGCATGACACATTGACCAAGTGATGAGGTGGTAAATTAAGGTAACTGACAAGTAGCATTCTTCACATCCAATGACAACATGATCCATCCAATATAGTCATCAATTCTATCATCCTTGATATGGATTGTTCCTCATTTGATGGATCAAAAAATTCATCTAGAGCCTTGAAATTCTTCTTCTTTATCCAATATTCTTAAAATTTATATGGATTCATTAACATATTCTTTTTGTCTTGTTACATATGAGTACATATTGTTTTCTTTCCTTCTAGGTTTTATTTGAGGTTTTTTTCAATAAAGTGCATCCTTCCCTTTTCTTTCTCCCAATATAGGTAAAACAAAACCTTCTTAATATTCACCTTATCCTCCATGTAGACCACCTCGACCTCTTCTTCTTTCACCATAGCCACCTCTTCTTATATAGTCACCAACTCCTCTTCACCCCGTGCAACTTCATTCTTGTCTATTGTTTGTATGTGATATATTTTCTAATATTTTGGCTTGTTTCTTTCATTGTCCGTAACATTAAAATGTATTGTGGGTATTATCTTGACAAATGCAACACATTTTTTCTTGGTATTCCTTAGATTGTGGGGACCATATCAAGAGAGATCATCAAGAGATACCATCAATGGCCATAGGGATAGGGACCATCTTATTTAGAGAACACTAAAAACTACACAATTTGTACAACTCAAGAAAAAAATAATATGGCGGAAAATACAAAATTCTATGACTTTACCATAACTTAAATAATTTTTTGTTACATGTTCTATACATATGAATTATTCGCATGAGGTGATTATTGTAGTGATTATTATGTTAGAAATGATGACATTTGATTCAATGTTGTATAGGTGTACTAAGTGAACTATGACATTTGCATCGTATTTTTAAAATTTGGGTCATTTTGCAGTATTGCACACATAGTAATATATCAAGAAATTATTTATTTGCTTAAAAACTCTTGCTCCTTCCAATAGCTATTTTTCATCGAAGTTGAATTTCTTGCATTTCATTTTTCTCTTGCATGGTTTAAAGAGTCAAGTCAAAAGCCATCAGTTTCATGACCACTCCTTTGTGTATCAACAACCTAAAATAAAGCGCTAATTAAAATCTATCTAGAAACTTTTCTAGGGCTCTTCAAACCCATCTTAGCTTAGGTGCAGAGATTTGGAATAGGATTATGAGAATAACTTTCCAAAGCTGTTAAAAAAACATAACGCCTTGAGTTAGGGATTGAAATACAGTTGCTATAAAACTGACTTTGGGAAGCCCTTCTAACACAAGGGTCAATCACGAGGTCGCATTGGGGCCCTCAGAGTAATCAACCCTGATTTTTTGGTCTTGGTGTCGATTGTTGACTATCCCCCCTTTTCTTTGGTATAGTAGGTGGTAGCATAGAGGCCATAATATTTTAGACTTCCTACACAAGGTGAAAACACGGGGAAGGTGGTGTTGTACCTGGGATCGACGTTGGCTATACTCACTCGGAATCCTTGGAGGGTTACGCACTGCTCAGTGAGGTAACTTGCACTAGGGCCTTAGTTCGTTAAGCAGGTTTTTAACGTAAATTTCCCACCCATCGAAACTCATCCCCTTTGCGCATCGATTGTCCGATGTTGGATTCCATCACCAACTAGTGCTTCTTTGAGAGAAGGTTTGTTTGCATTCTTGAATCCTAGATTAATTAGCGTGTGTTGTTTTTTCTCCTTAGTTGGCCTTAGGATTGAGTTTGTGTCTAATGTCATCAGTTTCGGGTTAATTCCTCATTTGATAAATACAATTAAAATAAAAGGTAATAAAGAGGTAACAAATAGCTCATACCTAAATTACGTCTTATAATTATCCAACATTATTCTTTACACTTAGTGCAACAAACACCAAATGGAATGGTTTACACAAGGTCAATGGTGAATGTTATTGAAAAATTCAAAATATTATCATAAACCCACATCTCACATATTTGTACATGCACCATAGATTCACAATCTTTCATGAAGAGGTCCAGGAGAAATGCCTCCATGAAAAATTGTCCACATCATAGTTGTCCATGTCCTTGATGAAAATATATAAAATTCCCTTGAAGATATTTTAGTCCTTGTCATGCTTAAAAAGGATGATCCCATTCTGGAATTAGTGGTCAAAGACTACTTTTATCCCCCCTCTATCTGGTAAATGCTACTTCTTATACTAGCCTTACCCTACAATAGGGAGTGTTGTGTCCCTTTTCTAAAAAATAAGTAAGGTTCCTATTCTTTCTCCCAACATTCTCCCAATCTCTTGGAAAATAATACATGCAGCCTCAAAACTAACATTTAGGGAAACTAGAATCCAATCATGAATGAAGAGTGAGTCGGGATTGAGGGGTGTGAATCGGGAGTGAGGGGTGCTCTAGCTAAAATCCCATGCCAAGAATCCAAAAAAGACGATGGTTCCTCAATCCCTGCTCAGGGCATACAAGACTAACAAAGCAACATTTTTGAGTTCTGTGAGATGATGCAAGATTGTTTAGGCATGGACTAGGTGAAAAAATTATCCATCTKCTCCTGAGGCATKGTTTTGTAAATTGCCCCCTAAATCCAAATGTTGCATTGCTTCTTACTGAGCAAAGCATTGGTTATCGAAATCGATGGAAAAAACTACTTTTGAGGGGTTGGAACCGGGAGTGAGGGGTGCTGTAGCTGAAATCATATCCCATGAATCCATCGAAATCAACAGTTCCACAATCTAAGTTTTGGTTTTTGTTTTATGCTCAGTTGCAAGTTGCATCCCAAACCATTCCAGGACTCTTGGCAATTCCTCCTCCGGGCATAAAATCCTAACAGAGCAACATTTTTTAGCTCCATGAGATTTTGCATGCTTGTTTAGGAATGGACTAGGTGACCACATTGTCCATCCACTCCCGAGGCATGGTTTCATAAATTGGAACCCTAAATCCAAATGTTGCATTGCTTCTTACTGAGCAAAGAACTAGTTATCGAAATCGATGAAAAAAACAACTTTCGAGGGGTTGGAACCAAGAGTGAGGGGTGATCTAGATGAAATCCTATCCTAGGAATCCAACAGAGATGACGGTTCCTCAATCTAAGTCTCGATTTTCATTTTATGCTCAGTTGCAAGTCGCATCCCAAACCATTTCGGGGACTCTTGGCTAATTGCTCCTGAGGGCATAAAAACCTAATGGAGCAACATTTTTGAGTTCTGTGAGATGCTACAAGATTTTTTAGGCATAGAGTAGGTGACTTTATTTTCCATCTGATCTCGAGGCACGATTTCATAAATTGGACCCCTTAGTCCAAATGTTGGTTTGCTTCAAACTGAGAAAAACACTAGTTCTCAAAATCAATGAGTAAAGAAACTTCCAAGGCATGGCACCTGAGAGTGAGGGGTTCTATAGCTGAAATCCTATCCTAGGAATCCATCGGATTTGACAGTTCCTCAATCTGAGTCTTGGTTTTCGTTTTATACCCAGTTGCAAGTTGCATCCCAAACCATTTTAGGGACTCTTGTCAATTCCTCCTTCGGGCATAAAATCCTAACGAAGAAACATTTTTTAGCTCCATGAGATTTTTCATTCTTGTTTAGGCATGGACTAGGTGACCACATTGTCCATCCGCTCCCAAGGCATGGTTTCATAAATTGGACCCTTAAATCCAAATGTTGCATTCTTTTTTACTGAGCAAAGCACTAGTTATCGAAATCGATGAAGAAAACAACTTCCGATGTGTTGGAACAGGGAGTGAGGGGTGTTATAGCTAAAATCCTATGCTAGGAATCCAATAGAGATGATGGTTCCTCAATCCGAGTCTCGTTTTTCGTTTTATGACCAATTGCAAGTCGCATTCCAAACCAGTTCAGGGACTCTTGGCCAATTTCCGCTCAGGGCATAAAAGACTAACAGAGAAAATTTTTTGAGTTTTGTGAGATGATGCAAGTTTGTTTAGGCATGGAATAGGTGACCAAATTATCCATCCACTCACGAGGCATGGTTTCATAAATTGGCCCCTTAATCCAAATGTTGCATTGCTTCAAACTGAGCAAAACACTAGTTCTCAAAATCAATGAGTAAAGAAACTTTTGAGGCATGACACCCAGGAGTGAGGGATGATCTAGCTGAAATTCTATCCCAAGAATCCATCGGAGTTGACGATTCCTCAATCTGAGTCTCATTTTTTGTTTTATGCCCAGTTGCAAGTCGCATCCCAAACCATTTCGGGGACTCTTGTCAATTCCTCCTTTGGGCATAAAATCCTAACAGAGCAACATTTTTGAGATCCATGAGATTTTTCATGCTTGTTTAGGCATGGAATAGGTGACCACATTGTCCATCCACTCTTGGGGCATGGTTTCATAAATTGGACCCCTAAATCCAAATGTTGCATTGCTTCTTACTGAGAAAAACACTAGTTATTGAAATCGATGAAAAACACAACTTCCGAGGGGTTGGAACCGAGAGTGAGGGGTGATATAGCTAAAATCATATGCCACGAATCCAACAGATATGAAGGTTCCTCAATCTGAGTCTCATTTTTCGTTTTATGCCCAGTTGCAAGTCGCATCCCAAAGCATTTCAGGGACTCTTGGCCAATTCCCGCTCAGGGCATAAAAGTCTAATAGAGAAACATTTTTGAGTTCTGTGAGATGTTGCAAGCTTGTTTAGGCATGGCCTGGGTGAAAAAATTATCCATCCAATCCCGAGGCATGGTTTTTTAAATTGGCCCCTTAATCCAAATGTTTCATTGCTTCAAATTGAGCAAAACACTATCTCTCGAAATCAATGATTAAAGCAACTTCTGAGGCATTGCACCCATGAGTGAGGGGTGCTCTAGATGAAATCCTATCCTAGGAATCCATCGGATTCGATGGTTCCTCAATCTGAGTCTCGATATTCATTATATGCCCAGTTGCAAGTCGCATCCTAAACCATTTCGGGGACTCTTGGCCAATTGCTCCTGAGGGCATAAAAACCTAACGGAGATGCATTTTTGAGTTCCGTGAGATGCTACAAGATTTTTTAGGTGTGTAATAGGTGACTATATTTTCCATCCTCTCCCAAGGTAGGGTTTCATAAATTGGACCCCTTGATCCAAATGTTGGTTTGCTTGAAACTGAGCAAAACACTAGTTCTCAAAATCAATGAGTAAAGAAACTTCCAAGGCATGGCACTCAGGAGTGATGGGTGATATAGCTAAAATCCTATCCCAAGAATCCATTGGATTCGATGGTTCCTCAATCAGAGTGTTGGTTTTTGTTTTATGCCCAGTTTCAAGTCGCATCCCAAACCATTTTGGGGATTCTTGACAATTCCTCCTCCAGGCATAAAATCCTAACAGAGCAACATTTTTGAGCTCCATGAGATTTTTCATGCTTGTTTAGGCATGGACTAGGTGATCACATTGTCCATCCGCTTGTGAAGCATGGTTCCATAAATTGGACCCCTAAATCCAAATGTTGCATTGCTTCTTACTGAGCAAAGCACTAGTTATTGAACTCGATGAAAAAAACAACTTCCAAGGGGTTGGAACCAAGAGTGAGGGGTGCTCTAGTTAAAATCCTATGTCGGGAATCCAACAGAGACGACGATTCCTCAATATGAGTCTCGGTTTTCGTTTTATGACCAGTTGCAAGTCGCATCCCAAACCATTTTGGGGACTCTTGGCCAATTCCCGCTCAGGGCATAAAAGACCAACATAACAACATTTTTGTGTTCCGTGATATGCTGCAAGATTGTTTAGGCATGGAATAGGTGACCAAATTATCCATCCACTCCTGAGGCATGGTTTTGTAAATTGGCCCCTCAATCCAAATGTTGCATTGCTTCAAACTGAGCAAAACACTAGTTCTTGAAATCAATGATTAAAGAAACTTCCAAGGCATTAAAACTGTGAGTGAGGGGTGCTCTAGATCAAATCCTATCCCAATAATCCATCGTATTCTACGGTTCCTTAATACAAGTCTCGATATTCGTTATATTCCCAGTTGCAAGTCGCATCCCAAACCATTTCGGAGACTCTTGGCCAATTGCTCCTGAGGGCATAAAATCCTAATAGAGAAACATTTTTGAGTTCAGTGAGATGTTGAAAGATTTTTTAGGCGTGGAATAGGTGACTGTATTTTCCATCCTCTTCCAAGGAATGGTTTCATAAATTGGACCCCTTAATCCAAATGTTGGTTTTCTTGAAACTAAGCAAAACACTAGTTCTCGAAATCAATGAGTAAAGCAAGTTTCGAGGCATGGAACCCGAGAGTGAGACATGCTCTAGGTGAAATACTATCCCAGGAATCCATCGGGGTCGATGGTTCCTCAATCCGAGTCTCGGTTTTCATTTTATTCCCTGTTGCAATTCACATCCCAAACCATTTCAGGGACTCTTGCAATTCATCCTCGGGGCATAAAATCCTAATGGAGTAGTATTTTTGAGCTCCATGAGATTCTGCATGCTTGTTTAGGCATGGAATAGGTGACCACATTTTCCATCTACTACCGAGGCATGGTTTCGTAAATTGGACCCCTAAATCCAAATGTTTCATTGCTTCTTACTGAGCAAAGCACTAGTTATTGAAATCGATGAAAAAATCAACTTCTGAGGGGTTGGAATCGAGAGTGAGGGGTGCTCTAGCTAAAATCGTATGCCAGGAATCCAACAGAGATGACGGTTCCTCAATCTGAGTCTCGGTTTTTGTTTTATTCCCAGTTGCATGTCGTATCCTGAACCATTTCGGGGACTCTTGGCCAATTCCCGCTCAGGGCATAAAAGACTAACAAAGAAACATTTTTGAGTTTCGTGAGATGCTGCAAGCTTTTCTAGGCATGGACTAGGTGACCAAATTATCCATCCTCTCTCGAGGCATGGTTTCATAAATTGGACCCCTTAATCCAAATGTTGCATTGCTTCAAACTGAGCAAAACACTAGTTGTCAAAACCAATGAGTAAAGAAACTTCTAAGGCATGGCACCCGGAAGTGAGGGGTGGTCTAGCTGAAATCATATCCTAGTAATCCATTGGAGTCGACGGTTCCTCAATCCAAGTATCGATATTCATTTTATGCCCAATTGCAAGTCGGATCCCAAACCATTTCGGGGACTCTTGGCCAATTGCTCCTCAGGGCATAAAAACTAACTAAATTCTACATGTCTCTGTCAACTAACTACTATATCTGACTGCCTTGAAAAAACACTGCACCAATTTCAACTTCACATTGAGTTTAAAAACCACTACTTCCTACATAAAAATGTGGGTTGCACTATTGTTAACCATCGCCATAACTAACTTATTCTTGAACTTAGATTGAACAAAACTAATATTTGTATAGTTCTACTCTTGTCTTGAACAAAACTAATATTTGTAGAGTTCTACTCTTGGCTTCCCTTAGACATATTGCCAACTAAATAACCCAAGATTTGGAACACAACAACTGATGGTTGGATTTCTTACTCCATAGCATTGCCCCTCATCTTCGATGGACATTTCTTATAATAATTCTAATTTGCAGAAATCCAACAAACAACAACCTTACTACTTTTTTTTTCTTAGATCCATATGATAAATTTATCATGTCCTTAGTGTTATCACATTAATATGTCCTTAATATGTCCAAAATCAAGAGGGATATAACATTAAATTAGGTGGTTGACCACTAATATTGGTAATTGCACCCTAGTCTAATTGTGCATCCAAAACTAAAGATATAAATTTATTATTTAGAACTTTGAATATAGAAAAAAAGTTCATAAATTAGAACTAAGATGATGATGGACTACTAACTAACAACACGTGCACATGCAACTGAAGGTACAACCAAATAGGTACCCGTTAGATATTTCTTCATCGAGTGAGGAAAGCTTAGGACAAATAGAGGGAAATGACTGCATCTAGTAGATATGATGAGAAAACAAGGACCAGAGGTGAAAAAGTCAGAATAAAATTTTGTAGATGCATGAAATTTTTTCTTGCCAAAGGAGGATCATGATCTTATGATGATGAGAGCATAGGAGACATAGAGTTTCCACTCAGGTATAAGCATCTGGTGAAACAATGGATACCTAAGGAACTACCTCCTATATATGTTGACTTCGTTGTCAACAATAGGACATATCGCATTGCACCATCCTCCCTGCATGTCTTGGGGATATTTTCCATGGATGAAATAATTGTAAAATACAATACAGTAATAGAATTGATGGACTATGTCGGACCGTGTTACAATTATAATGATTGGATGTGGCTAGTCTGGTACATGTGAAGTATGCAGAGATATGCACTCGTCGCAAATTATATACAACTAATAAACAACTATAAAAATAAGGGAGAGACTATCTATATTGATGGAAGGCCTAAAGCTTCCGGCAATATTGCAAGGTTCATAAACAACACACGACCCAGGACACCAAACAAACAAACGAATTTCATATATGAGGAACGTGAAGAGAATCGGGTAGTCATGTGCGCAATAAAAAAGATATCTCCTAGGGAAGATTTATTAGTGGATTACCATTTGAATCGAATAGAAACATTGAATAATAGTGTGCAGGCTCTTATGCAACACCTCTTTAAGAAACCTCTACTTATTGGATTATATTTTTTTTATTATCTTTAACATTGTTGTAAATGTTATCTTCAACACTGTTTTTTTGTTATCATTAACAATTTTTTAAATATTTGGGGGTTCTAATTATA
>JASDQU011025865.1:2328-32117 GCA_032191745.1 Picea mariana
CATGCTAAAAAACCACTAACTTGGACCCCCCCGTTAAAGGTATAAGGTCAGGCGGGGGGTCCAATATGGATCCTGCGCCATGGATCTAAGCATGCAGATCTTAGCTGCTCAGATGTACGTGCCCCTTAGTATAACATGCATGGGCACCATAAACTTAGGATAAGTGGGTTTTATGGGTTTTTTGCCTGCTTCTGGTTATTTTTTTTCCATGGTGTCCATTCCTAAGGGAAGAAAAACACCCCTGATCAACAATGTGTGTTAACATCAGGCCCCATGGAGGATAGATTTCTCCTTGAGAGGCTCTAAGAACTCTTCCGTAGCTTCAGTTCCTTACTGTTGGGTTGGAGTCATGTATAAAACCAAAAACAAAAGAAAAACAATATTTACAAATATGTGGGAGCCGCTCATGACTCAAGTAATGAACTTTTTCAGAAAATGCCCATTTACAGGGCCACCAAAAACTTCATCACCCTCCAAATTATCCAAATTGTAAGTTTTATTTGGAAATTTATTAGAGATTTTGAAGGGTCTGATCCATAGGGCTTCAAATTTACCATGCTTGCCTCTATCCTTCCTAGGTGCATCCCACTTGAGTACTATATCTCCCAGCTAGAAATCCTCTTTACTGCTCTTCTTGTCAAAGGCCTGCTTGATCTTCTGCTGATGTTCATGTTCTTTGTCTAGCTTCTGCTCTCTAGTCTTTTGCACTTCTACCAGATGCTGTATTGTTCTGATCATATCATCAGGCTCCCCTTGGTAGTCTTGGAATAATTTCACCACCGACAAGGCCAGCTGATAAGGAAAGATGGCCTCAATCCCATACACAAGATGAAAAGGAGAGACACCCAAAGATCTCTTTGTTTTCACTCTGTCAAACCACATATTGAATTTGAGCTTTGGATCCCATGCTTTCTTATTGTCCTCTAGCAACCTTTTGATAATCTTCATAAGGATTTTGTTAGAGGACTCTGCTAGTCCAGTTCCTTGGGGATAGTAGGGGGTGGAGTGGATCAATGACATTATGAAATTCTCACAGAATTTGATCAATGTCTCAGCCTTGAAGGATGCAACGTTGTCAGTGATGATTCTGTTTGGACAACCAAACATTTCCATAATATCTTCAAGGAAACCAATGAATACTTTGTGAGAATCATTCCTTGTGGGAATAACTTCTATACATTTGGTGAAATAATCCATTGCATTTAAGATCCACCTGTGCTGACTGCTTGAAGCAGGGTGAATTTCCCCGATGAAGTCCAGGCCCCACTGCTGAAAGGGTCCTGCAACTACCATAGGATTCAATGAAAGTGACTTAAGTTGCTACTTCCCAGAGAACTTTTGGCACTTAACACAAGCCCTGATTTTTGCATAGACATCAGTGAATAGATTAGGCCAGATGTATCCAATCCTAATAATCTTATATGCTGTGGTCCTCCAGAAGTGATGTCCCCCACATAAGCTGTCATGAAAATCAAACATAATCCTTTGGGCCTCTTATGGGTATAAACATCTCAAGAGCACTCCTAGAGGTTATTTCTAATACAAGACCTGGTTGATAAGGAAATATCTAATTTCTTTGAGATTTAAGTCCCTATCCTTGCTTTTCCCCATTCCATCAGGAGGTCTTAACTCTTGCAAAAAAAATATAATCTCTTGGTACCAGGTGCATTCTACCAATGGAGGGTTGATTGGTGGGCCTTCTTTAGACAACTCGTCCTACTACTTTTTGAACAGGTGGTGATGAAGTTGACCTCCAAAAATTTGCAATTGGATTCAGCCAACAACTTGGCTAAACCTTGGCCTTTAACTAGTTTGTTAGGATTTATTTCCAGATAAATCTCAAGGATTTTGGCAACCCACTTGATCCTCCATTTGTTTATGTCAGGCTGAATGAGAATGTACTTGACAAAGGCTGAAGAAACATATGCAATGATCTTTGAATGTAGAACATAAAATCTAAAAGCTTTGAGAGCTCTCACCAAGTTATAGGCCTATTTCTCCATGATGTCATATTTCACCTCTGCATCTCTTGGTGCTTTGCTGAAAAATTAAATAGGCTGCTCCATCCCTTCAATGTTTTTCTGCAATAAGACACGACCACTATATCAAAAGAAGAAAAAGAAAAAATTAGAAAATCTTTGGAGTAGTCAGGACTGATAAGCACAGGTGCCTCAGTCAGTGCTTTCTTGATTTGGTCGAAATAATTTCTGGACTCAGCAGTCCATTTCACTTCATTCTCCTTCCTGAGCATGGCCGTAATATGCTTTACCAGTTCAACAAAATTTGAAACAAACCTTCTCATCAAATTAATTTTTCCCAGGAAGGATTGAACTTCCTTCTTGGATCTTGGGATTGACAAGGATTAAATAGCTTCCACCCTTCTTGAATCAATCCTGACCCCTTCAGCTGATACTATGTTCCCCAACAATTTTCCCTCTCACATGGAGAACAATGACTTTTTGGGATTAAGGGAGAGACTAAACCTTCTACGCTTCAAGAATACCCTTCTTAGATGTTGACGGTGTTCTTTATCAGACCTAGAGAAAACTGTAATGTCATCCAAATAGATGACCACAAATTTATCCCTTTCTCCAATGAAGGCGATGTCCATGGCTCGTTGAAAGGTCACCCCTGCATTCATCAATCCAAAGGGAATTTTAGCATACATGAATGTGCCCCAAGGAGTGGTGAAATATGTCTTTTCTCTATCTTCAGGAAGGACATAGATCTAATTGTTTCCCGAACATCCATCAATCATGGAAATTCTGGATACCCCTGTCACCCTCTGCTATATGTGTTCCATCTTTGGCAACAGGTAATTGTCCTTTTTAGAGCTTCTGTTCAGGTTCCTGAAATCGACACATGTTCTGATTTCCCCATTATTTTTTCTTACTGGGACCAGGTTGGCTATCCACTCCGAATATCTCAAAGGGACAATTATTTAGGTGTCCAACAACTTCTTTACCTCCCTTTCCATAATAGGTAGCAAGATAGGATTTGTTTGTCTTAATTTTTTCCTAAATGGTTTGGTCTCCTCTTTCAATGGGATCTTATGCTCAATGAAACTTGTGTTATACGTTTTGAGATCTTCATAGGTCCAGGTGAACATATCAACAAATTCCCTTAATAACTCAACATACTCAAGACTCTGTTCCCTTGACAGGCCGCTTGACAACCTGACAACTTTTGGATCCTCCTCCGTGCCAATATTGCACTCAGTTATCAGCATCCTCATTTACAATTTTACTTTTTACTTCCACATCATTCCTGTCAAATAGTCTTTCCAAAGGAACTAATCCCTTTGGGATATGATTGCTGGGCAGCTGAACAATATGATGGTTAGCAATTTTGTTCAGAAAAACATCAGCATGAGGATTTATTTCAGAATCAAGATCTTGATCAATGTGTAATGCAAAAAATTCCTCAACAGTCTCCAAGAATCTTTTGATTTCCAGATCATCCTCAAACACTTTCCAATGTTTGACATTTTCAGGTATAGAGGGTCTATATTTCACTTCTACATCCTGATTTTAGGTGGCATAGGGACTTTGAAATTACTTGCTGACGCAGCCAGAGAATCGACCATAACATTCCCTTCTCTTGGAACAAATGAGATGTTGAAAGCCAAGAAAAAACTGTCGACTATATCCCAAAATTCATTTTTGTAACTCCTAAGCCGAGGGTTCTTGTCTTGATAAATTTTTCTGATTTGATGGACATTTAACTCAACATACCCAAACATTGATATCTCTTTAATCCCCATATCTTTCACATCCCTCAAACCCAAAACAAGAGCTTCGTATTCTGCCACATTATTGGTAGCTTCAAATTCTAACTTGTAGGACAGAGATATAATTTCTTGAGCAGGTGAAACCAAGACCACTCCAACACCAACACCTTCCCTAGAATAAGATCCATCAAATAACATTTTCCAAACAGAGGTAATCGGAGGAGAATATTCACAGAGAGTGAGGGACTGATTCTTGATTTCAAGAGGGGGCTTGGGGACACTGGTGAGCTGCAAAAAGATGGATCCTAAATCAATATCAAGGGAAAAAATAGGATGGTTGGTGGGGTCAGATTCATCACTGATAATGTAGGCCAACTGAGCTTCTTTGTATAGTCTTCTATGATCCCCTCCAAACATAGGAATAGTATCATATGTGAGGTCCATATGCAAGGTTCCCCCAAGTTGTTTTATCCAAGATCTTGACAAGAGCATGCCAAACTTGGGGGGAACATCGTCTACCAGAATATCCATCACTACACTTTTCATTGGCAACTGAAACAAGGTCACAACAAAATCCTTGATGACACGAAGACACTGTACCTTCCTTGAGTCAAAAGAATACAAGTCATGATAAGATTTTGTGATTTCTAGGCCTAGCTCGTCCATGATAGTTTTGGGCATGAGATTACGAGATTCCCCTGAGTCCATCAAACAATTATGCAACACCTTATCATGTATGTTTAGTGAGGTGTAGAATGGAGAGGATCAATCATCTCTGTATTTTATTAAGGGACCTAGAATGATTGTTGGCTTTTAATCTTGAAGGTTTACATAGTCTGTGGAATAAGATGAAGGCTCAGGCTGCAACAATTTAGAGAGAGACCTTTTAAAATCCTCATGCTTGACTAGCTTTGAAAGGGGTACATGGATTCTAATCTTCTGAATTTCATGCTCAAAATTGAAAGAGGAGGGGAGCTTCATAATTTATTTTATTTCTGGGACAGGACCTTTGGATAATGGTGAGGGATTCTGTGCTTTCTTATCCTTGCTGTTGTTTATTGCGTCTTTGGCAGGTTTCTCTACTCTCTAGAAGACTAATCAGGGACATCATACTTCCCTTCTTTCTTCTTGCACCTGAGATTATATTTATTGGGAATATTAATGGTCTTCTCCCCTTTACTTAGCTCATTTATTTGGATATCCGTGAGGGACTCTTCATATGCAGATGTAGTCAAATGGGGAAAAGGGGAGGTGTCTCCAAGACAATGGATTTCAGGATCTAACTCTTCTTCCTCACCTTCTACATCAACGACAAGATTATTTTGGAGAGGGTTTTGAATTTTCTGATCATCCCTATCTCCGCTTCTAGGATATCTTGGAAGTATCTGAGGGGTATTGTTCGATATTCTGAAGTTACCCATATTATCAATGTTTTGGGCACTCTTATAACTCTGCTTTCCTTCAAATTTTATCTTCTCTATCTCTGTAGAAAGAGATTTCACCATCTTGGTCAGCTCATCTACTTGAGGGTGGGATGCAGAGGAACCGAAGGTTGAGGCTTCAGATCTCCCTCTTCCTCTGTCTCTATCAGCTTTATTTATGAGTCTGTCAATTGCTAACACATTGGACTCTACTTCCAGGGCTTCCTCTTGCATATGAGCCAATGAAGTATCTCTTATTTCTCTTAACAGGAGGCAGAAATCAAGGTCAAAAGTGCTAGCATAAGTAATTTTAGCAGAGGCTTCTGTAGGATTTATCTCAAAATGGATCTTATTGTACATTTTGTCGAATCTTTTGGAGAAATCAGAGACAGACTCTCCCTCCTTTCTCCTTAGGGACCCAAACTTTGTGATATAATACATAAAGTATTTTTTATCCCCCATTGTCTCAATAAGACATCAGCTAAAGCCTCAATCCCAACAATATATCCAGGGATCAATCCCTTAAACCATTTCCTAGCCTCACCATCAAGGCTCTGGACAAAGACTCTCATCCAGACATCCTCATTTTCAATATTCAGATTGTTTGCATATCTGTAGAAGGCATCAAGGTGCTCTTTGAAAATTATGTCTTCTTCCCTAATGAATTTGGGCATGTATTTTAGGAAGTATCCAGTAGGGAGAGCATTCATTGGTTGAGGTAGGACTAGAGGGGAATATCTTGCAACTACTATGGAATCCATTTTGTTCCTAGGGGGATTAGCACCCTCCATTAGGATGTGAGGTGGAGGAGAAACATGAGGAGATGGAGTTCGAACATGGGAGACTGGGGGTGTGTTTCTGAGAGGAAAGGGAAACAACATAGGATTAGGTTAAAAAAATAGAGGGATTGAGGGAACAAAGGTTTCCCTCATGATAAAAGAAGAAACACTAATAGGGGGAGGAGTGGTAAAACCTGGAGTGAGAAAATATTCTAAGGTCCTGTTTCTACACCATGGTACAACTTTAGGGGATATAGGAGTGACAATACTTTCTCCTTCCAATCCCAGACTAGGAGAGGAGAAATCAACATGAACACTCCCAAAATTTAAGCTTTGGTAAACTCCACAGATGGTATAACAGGAAAAGGAGAAACAACTATTGGAGTTTCTAAATGAGGATGGCAAGAATCATCAGAAATACTTGGTTTAGCAGTAGAAGTACCTCCTAAAAGGGTCTTTCCCTTTATGATAATTTTCTCTGGGTCCACTTCAGGTGTTTCTAAAGGCAGTTGTGGAGTAGACCTCATGTGTCTGCCTCTGGAAGCCACAACTGAAACTCTGGATTTGCAATAGTGGAGTCTCTAGGTGCACAGTACCAATTTTCAATGTACTGAGTTCTGATGCACCCTCAGAATCAATAATCTTGTCGTTCAATCCTAGGGAAAATCTTCAATTCATCCCCATCAACGATGCCAAAAATGTTAGCACTAGAGGTCACCTCTGGATCGTAGTAGAGGTAAGCCCAATACCCATCAGTTTTTTTTGTCATAATGGATAACTTAAGGGTGGTCAAATGGATGCAAACTCAGGATAGTATCTCTTTAACTCAGAAAACTAGGTTGGAATGCACAGGCAAATGATGTCTTGATCCAACTTCAGACAGTGAGTTGTAGTAAGGGTGAGTAGGGGGAAGAACTTGAGGAAAAAATGTAAAGGACTGCTATGGACATCTGGTCTTCTAGCAGCCCAAGGAGGAAAATATTTGAATACAAGATCCTCTTGGATCCAAAACTTGAGGAAACTGAAGGCGATGTAACAACATTGCAATCAAACATACATCACAACATGATTACCACAACTCGACTGGATCATCCATGCTTGAGCCTTCAATATCAGAGGCAAAAGAGGTGGAAAAGAAGGTTGAATGTCATTAAACAAGAAGTCTCAAATTTCAATACATAACCAAAGAACTAGAGGCTTTACTAAAAATTTACATGCGGGAGCTTAGCTCAACCATCGACCTTAACAAAATATGGGAAAGACTCCTATATACTTGGAGCCAAAGCAACAGAAGCCTGCTCGAGCCTTTGCGTTGAAGGCATTATGTCTGCATGCTTTCTGGAAGACTGTGCATGTAGTCTCCTATCGGATGTGAGCTTCAATCAAACGCAATCACGTTTTAGAATGGACCTGCAGAGGAGCTGTTTGGCTGACAGTCCTTCCCCGGGCTTTCTATTTATGGTAGAAATGATGTTTAACCGCCACCACCTACTTCAATAACTACCTTTCTTGGGATCGGGAAGGCCCAAGTCAACTTTGCACCTGCAGAACTTGGAGCTCTTTGCATTTTTCCACCTGGATCTGATTCAGATGCTTGCAGGGGAGGCTTGACAATGGATGTGGACGCTGATGAAGTGATTGGCATGCTCGGCATGGAAAAGCCGACGAGAGATGGCTAGGTGGAAATTCGTGGCTGTGAAGAGGAGACCGAGGATAGTGTGGGGGACACAAAAGTGAGAGGTGAGGTGTAAAGGGACGAATGTGATGTGGTGTGAGAATATGACGAGGAGGCAGGGAGGAGGCCGCAAGGAGATAGGTAAGGGAGTGGGGACATGATACAGGTGGAAGTGGTGTGATGTGAAATGATACAGGTGGCGGGAGATGAGAAGGGGAGATGCAACAAGTGAAATGGTGAGTGGAGGACAAGTGTGAGGGAGAAAAAACTATAGGGGAGAGGGAGATGTGATAGACAAAGGAAAGAGATGGAGTGGGGGATAGGTGCCATTGGGAGGCAAGAGTGGTAAGAGAAGGTGGTAAGTGGTATACTTGGAGAGGGGTGGGTGGTAAGAGGTTTTGAGTGGGGGTGGGGCATTCGAGTTAACGAGGAAGCACCACGATGGTGGGGGGGCCACGCTAAAAAACCACCAACTTGGACCCCTCCTCGTTAAAGGTAGAAGGTCGGGGGGGGGGTACGATATGGATCCTGCGTCATGGATTTGAGCACGTAGATCTCAACCAATCAGATGTACGAATCCCTTAGTATAACGCACCTTGGCACCATAAACTTAGGATAAGTGGGTTTTATGGGTTTTTTTCCCTCTTTTGGTCATTTTTTCGCCATGGTGTTCATTCCTAAGGGAAGTAAAACACCCCTGATCAACAATGTGTGTTAACCCACACCTAAGATATAATCGAAATCATACCCTCTTTCTTACACAAGAATAACCTTGTACCCAATTCAGCTTACATATGCATGACCAATGACCTCTACGATTACAAACTCTTGGAGATTATCCATTCATCATCTAAAGATTGATTATGAAGATTATATTTTTATAAAATTACAACATGTATTCTTTATAGACTTTACAACAGGAAAAACCCTAAAAAAGGGCACCCAAAAAAGGTTATAGATCCATGAAAATCATTGGCTACAAATCTCATGAATCTTGGGATTATGTTACAATAGACTTCCAAGTCGTATTACCATCGACTACAAGTTGCCATTCATTTGGTCTTCAGTCGGTTTCCACACGGCCTCCTGTCAACCTCTTGTTGGTTGACTTCTTTGACTTGTTGTTGATGTATTTACCATGTTGAACCACCTCAACCTTCGAATTCGACTTTACCCAGTCGACTCACCTCAACCTTCGAATTCAACTTTACCCAGTCGACTCACCTCAACCTTCAAATTTTTGTTGATGTATTTACCATGTCGAACCACCTCAACATTTGAATTTGAATTTACCCAGTCGACTCACCTCGACCTTTGACTTGTTTTCAATCCACCTCAATTTCAACTGCCAGTCGATCCACCTCAATCGAAATTTCACTACAAAGAATGTAAAATCCAACAATCATATATTATACACTAGCATAAGATAATATGTGAACACATGTGCTAAAGTAAGTAAATGTACGTAGAGGATAAATTGAATCTAATGAAGGATTAGTTGAACTGAATAAAATTGCTCCAACCATATCTCTATTGTATAAATGCTCATGAAGATGGAATACAAACTCGATTGGTTAACCTTCCCAAATACTTCTCTCTTCTTGATTAGGTGTGCATCCCTAATATTTCTCCTCTAATTTATCTATGTTTCTGAATTCATCCCTCTGATTCCCTAGTCTACAATAGTTCTCTTTGTGTTTTCTCTATAAATTATATTTCATGTGTGAATTTGTGTAAATTATTTCTGTGATGATTTTATGACATGCATATTGTTGTGAATTGTTGTGCATGGTATTTTAAATGTTTCGTTTACAGTCATGCATGTTTCTTGGTTACTTCATTTTGATTTATCATGCTTCTTTATTCATTAAATGGTATTAAAAATTCAAAATTTCTTGGGAAGGAAAATTTTAGAGTTACCCAGGCAATGTTGGGCAACGGATATTCTACATATTAGTATTAGAGCACATGTTGCAGTTCTTGGGACATATGGGCCTACTTATAGGTTGAAATATTATTTGTTTTCACAGAGGATGAGTTGGGAGGTGCTTTGGCGGCTAAAGGCATTTCTTGAAATTAAGCATTTTTCAAATATTGGAAAAATTTGGGAAATTTGAATTTTTCCATGCAGTAATGTCATGTGACATGGAATCCACATGTTGGGTGACGTGGTAGCGGTGACGGTAGAAATTCCATGATGGTATGGCCATAGTGGCAAGTCCACGATGGAAAGTGCATGGTGCCAGGGCCACAATGGCAAGTCCATGGTGGGAGACCACAATGGCGGGGTGGTAGGCCACCTTGGTGGGGAGGTAGGTCATGGTGGCATACTGAATACCATAGTGGTATCAAAACCTTTGGAAGTGGTTTTTTGAAGTTCCTTTTAGGCCCTATATGAACCAATAAATTCCACGTGTATGTTGGGTGGTATGGTGGTATTAGGACCTTTGGATGTTGATAACACCCTCCCACTTTCAACCCCTGGGATTAACCTCCACTATTAATCTACCCAAATATTCCATCCTCTAATAAGGGAATGAGAATGTTATGCATTTAGGGTAAGGTGTGGGGTGGGGGACTTGTCTTTGGCATGGGGAAATTATATGGGTGCAATGAATAACCTATGTTTCAAAAAATTTCTAAGTATGGAAAAATTGTAAACAAGACAAAATTGCAAATTACATATTGTTCTAGAATCGTACCGGAGAAATATATTGAGAAAATGAACGTTGTTTTGTATTCACCATCATTAATATTATCACTTTTGATGCATAATTTTCCTTGTTTCTTGATGGATTTTCTTTTGTGGTAAACAAAAATTATCCTCTTAGTAAAATTGAATAGAGGATAAATTGTATAAATTGGGTGAAAATGACGTTTTTGGGAAGCCATAACTTTTAGCTTAGAGATTGGATCAAGGCACATGAATATTCACTGGAAATATGATTTAGACAAGAGAAATATTGAAATTTTATAATTTGGAGAAGTGTCATAGTATTCTTAACGAATTGAGAATAAGAAGGACCCATAAAATTAATTGACAAATGTTTTTTTATAATATGCATAATTCTAACAAAAATAGTTTCTTGTGCATTGTTATGAATTAGGGGTATAAGCGGATCAAGTCAAGCCAAGTCAGAATTATAGATCAGAGACATGGGGGATTCATAAAGAGATTATATTCATGAGAGAGAAGATAAAGAAAAAAACATCAGTGTGGGTAATGAGGATATATAATCTAATGGACACAGGAGAAAATTGGAGTGAATAAAATTGGTAAAGACTATGAGGAGTTTGACAATGGTAGTGCAATGTTATAGAGATGACAATGATAGGATAATGAAAGAATGGGATGAATTAAATAAAATCAATATGGAGATAATGAAAATCCTAAATCAACTACAAATATGAGTGAAGAATGGATCAGGCTCAAGTCACGAGGAAAAAGGTAGACATCATGCAAGGAGAGATAAATACAGAAGATCCAGTTACTCAATAAGTGCTAGTAGAAGTCATAGAAATCAATAATCACCTACTCATTCATCCAAGAAGTTTTATGTATCTGAAGAGTCAAGGGGTAGAATATAAATTTATCTTGTTAGGCATCAAAGGATAATATATGATTTGGATATCTTGCAAGGAGATCTTAGGAAGATCAAGACACAATCTTTTGATGGTGAAAGAAAAAGGGGAGATGATGTTGAAGCTTGGTTGCTTGGAGTCATAAAGTATTTTCAGTTGAAAAAATACTCTTCTAACCTAAAAGCTAGGTTTTCCACATACATATACATGGGAAATATTCTATGTGGTGGGACCAATTGAAGCAAGTTGAACATATTGATGAGAACATGATTTCTTAGAAGTAGTTCAAGGAATACCTTCCAGAAGGAGTATCTTTCAGAGCACTATTATGACAAGAATATGAAATATGTCTTTGAAATCAAGTTGGGGAGTATGCCTATGGAATAATATGAAAACAATTTCTTGGAGTTTCTAAGGTGAAAATACAAAGGTTTCTAAGTGGAATTTCATCTTTCTGTCAAGACAAAATTGAATTTGATGAACCCAAAATTTTGGTAGAGAACATTAGAAAGGATAAGTGCATGTATGAGCAAAGAAAAGGTAGAGAATTTTTTCAAAAATATTTCAAGGTGTTAGCACATATTCTTGCAAAGTGATATTTTTCCTTTGGAGTTATCCATTGGGTGACCAAATGCGAGAAAAGGGGGTTTAAAAAACCCACCATGTGCATTTTTATCCAAAGTCACGGCGCAATTGTGCAAAGGCACGCACATGCCGGGTCAACGGAAATCCATCAAGCATAGGCTCAGTCTCAGCCGTTGGATCCATCAAATAAATTAGATTGACAACCATTGGGATTATAGAGTTGCGCAAAGTTTAACATCAGACCGAGGCCTGAAATCGTGAGATCTGAGTTGTTCATTTCAGAGGGAAGTGTGGTGCACGATCAACATAGTCATGATTTTGCGAGTCAAAAAGGTCAAAGAGTAGAGTTTTTAGAACTCTCGAAATGCGAAATCACGACAAGATCATAGCCGTTGATCAAAGGAGAGATCTGGACCATTAGATCATCTTTTCATGATTTCGTGAGTTGGGAAAGTAAAAGGGTAGAGTCTTGAAGACTTGTGAAATGCAAAGTCTCGAAAAGATCTAGGTTGTCCGGTCGAGAATAGCTGAGGGACAATGATCTGACATAGACAATTTTTGGAGGATCGAGAATCGAGAGTTTGGTGTTCTTGTCGTAAAGTTTCATCCATGGCCCAAAGTTTTGAGACCCAAAAATCCAATGAATCAATATTAGCCATTCGAACCTAAGGGATGCATGGCACCAGATCAAGTAATTTCATAGTTTCGCAAGCTGGAGTTTCGGAAGTAGAGCATGATAGGACTCCCAAAACATGAAATCGTGAAATGCCCTGGAATCAAGCTCATGGTCTTAGCATCTAATCACATGGGAAGCAGGTCTGGAAAGAGGGGCTAGCGCTCATCGGTTAGATCGCGTTTCGTGTTGTCAGGAAAAGGATCGCGGATGTTCATTTTAAAGAAATCCTAGCCACCGATCTCGAAATCCGTTTCACGATTTCAGGTATCGTGATGTTGAGGGGAGGGAGGAGTAAAGACTTGTTGGCAGCCATTTTGCGTTTTTATCTTTTGCTTACAAGCTGCCCACAAAAGGGTTTTGAACCCTTAATTTTGATCGCAATCTTTTAAATAAAACGACATGATTATCTTGTGCATTTGCACACCTGCTTTTCGTTTTATTTTCACGACTACAAGCATGAAAACCTTGAGTTAGAAGTCACGTCGATGGCATTAGAATCTTCATTGGATTATTGCGAACACTCTTTTTCATGTGGTCATTTCCCTTCTAACTCAATAGTGGTCACACTTATGTCAAAAACACCAAACTTTTATTTACTTTGCACTTTTGGTTGATATGGTCTAAATTTATAGGTTCGCCATGCAATGGTCTTTGGTGTCTTGGATTAAATCTTTAGTGCAATGGTTTCATACAACGCATAAACTTTATGATCAAAGCTCTGGTGCTATATCCGAAATGTTGTTTTGTTGTAAATCATACACATACTATTGTTGACCAATTATTGATTATGAACATAATGGTTTGCAAATAGTTATTTGATATTTGGATTGTGATGTGAATGATTTGATTTACCGTCGATTGTACATTTCGATATGAATGTTTTGCATGGTTCATTTCATTCCACCATCCTCGCACACTTAGGCATTAATGTATGCCTTGTATTTCAGGCTACCTCTGTTTGGGAAAACCAGTGAGCATTCAGTCCTGTGCCTACCCTGTCAAACCCCCTCACCGTTTACCCTATTGATTGTGTGCTCTCTCCTATGGCTCTTGTAGTGTAAATTGAACCCCGTAATTGCCTCCCAGAGACACATTTTTACGTGAGCGATTCTGGGCAAATGATGTTGAATCAGATTGAACCCTTGAAAACCCAGAACCGAAATTAGCCCCTTTACCTTGAATGTGGGTGATTTCCTTAGAAATTGGGTTATTACAGAGTTATAGCTCATGTTTTAGAGGTCAAATCTCAGATCTTCTCCGTGGCTGAAAGGTGTGTTTTGGTCTGTTTGTTTTTGCTGAAACGTTTATTATTTCTCTAGGCCCGTGCCTCAGAACCCTTCTCACTTGTCCTACCATTCCCCCTCCTACACTCAGCCTCCCCTGTTGAACCCTTGATCAATTCAAAGGGTACTCAATCAGTTTGATAGCAAATTTTTACATCTATAGGACATGTGATTTTTAAAAGAAAAAAAAACATGTAAGCAGCTACAACCATCATGATTCGACTTGATTTCACAATGGTTGGTATGATTTTGTTTAATTTTAGCATGATTCTGTCTTTCTTGAATTAGAATAAATGATTTTGTTGGCTCAAATCAAATATATTTCTGGTTTCATTTTGAATTAGCAAAAGCTATTGTGTTTTCTCCGAATTAGTTTTGTTTTGTTTGAATAGATTCAAAAACGATTCTGTTATTTTCGAATTACCAAGAATGATTTCGTTTTGAATTGTATTTGCATTGAATCAGTACAAAAGATTTGTTTGCTAAATCGATTGTAGTCTGTTTCGATTGAAATTGATCCAAAAAAAGATTTCGTTGGTTTTGAATCGTCAAAACGATTATGTCTGTTTTGAATTGGTAATAAAGAAATTGTTTGATAGAACGCATACGTCCCTGTTACCATTCGATTAATGCAATACGATTCTGTTAGTTCTAAATTGGCATAAAATATTTGGTTAGTTTTAGTGTGAATGATTGGCTTTGTTTTGAATTAGTAATTACGAGTTATTTGATTCACCATATACATTTCTGTTACCCTTTGGATTCATTTAAAACGATTTTGTTTGTAAATATGACCAGCTACATAATCATTTGATTCTATTAGCTAGTCATAAAAGTTGGATTTTTGTTGATTTTTACAACGGAACATTGTCTAAAATTGTTTATTCTTGTCCACCTACAGGTACACATGAATTTCAATGGGAATTGGATCTACCGTGGTAGTTTAGAACATACTTGTGTTACATAGTTTTGGTTTAAGTTGTTAGTCTTTGGCAGAAATAGGAATCTGTGAGATTGTTCCCATATTTTTTGCAAACAATTTTTGATAATTCCCACAGGGATGTTTTACCCTGTGGCCTTTATATACTTATTATTTTTGTAAAGAATCCATCATTGTTGGGAGAACAAAGACTATGGACTCATGATGATACAGACTCGAATGGAAGTGGATGCTTTGTAACAACTTTAGCTTTCAATTTATCATACTTTCGTTCAAGTCTTGTGCATTTTAATTTGTTATCAAATTATTGACTACTTTAGATATCAAGATTTGATACAAGTTGATGCGTTATGATTTAAATTTTTTCCATATCTGATGTATATCAGTTTACGCACAACAATTACTCTGTTTTAATTTAATTAATAGAAGGCTAATCTTCTTGGTTAAATGAGCAGTCATGCACAAATTTTCGCAGTGGGATTTATCTAAATGTGATGGTATGTGAAATATAATATTGTTGTTGTTTTATGTCTTGTTTGTTCTGTCATATGTATTCAAAGAGCATTGCTGCTTCCTGTTTACAAGAAGCTTGTGAAAAATCTGGTGTGGATTTCTCCCATCAAACAGCTCAATCGGCTACTGTGCACGGGGCAAATTGGAAAGCGTTACTACAGGTTAGTTTGCTAGTGTTATTCAATTAGTTAATTAATATATAATTTTTTGTAATCTGAACACGTTTTATTGTTTATCTATATAGTTCAGATTTACAGTTAGGATTGTTATGTTGCTTAGATAGTTGTCATTTTATTTCTGTCTCATAAAAATTATAAAAATCCCAAAAAAATAGTTATGCTGTCATAGGACAGTTCACAAATGATTTTTGCAGGTTTTCAATTTAAAATATGTAATCTGTAAATACTGTACACATATAATTGAGATTTTAATTCTGTTGATAGCTGAACATTTAATTTCATAGAATTATTGTTGTATAATATTAGTAAGTAAGCTGTATATATATGTTTTAGATTTGTATATAGTTTGTTGTAGTTGTTTTTTTTCATTTAGATTAGTTTCTTTAGCTTAGTTTTTCTTTCGTTTCCTAGGACTTAGATCGGCCAATGGAGCCGCTAAACCCATCGGGGTGGATTATCCCAAACGGCTTGGGTTATATAGACAACCCCGGACCAGATCCACTCCTCTAGTTGACGAGCGGTCATTTTCGCCCATCAAGAAGACTCCCGAAAGGAAAAGTCCCGAACGTGCCTTTGGGTGTAAGCTCCAGGTTATAGCCCAAGGTCACATACAAGGTCAGGCTGATGGAAGAGAGCCACACCAAAGGGACAAAAATGCCTATATTGGTGGCAGAAGGAGAGTAGTAGGGCTCAAGGTGTTGAGATTAACTCAGCAAAGTCATGGGCATTGCCTAGAGAATTCATGGATGCCAGGCACCATCCCGATCCCGAAGCAGTTAGTTAATGGAAATGGGGAAGGTGGTTGAAACCTCATTTCACCACATAAATAGAAAGAAGGGAAGAATTGGCCGTGGAGGCTGACTATCAGCCCAAGGCACCTTTGTCATCAGTTTTTCCTGCAAAGCCCATACTGATATGATCTTGTGTCTGACAGAAGAATGCATGTACAGGATGACAGAATAAAATGCATATGCAAAGACTTGATTGTAGTAACCAATGCTCGTTCCTGGAGGGAGCAAGCTGTTTTGAGTATAAATACTCAGATTTGATATTTTGTTATGGTCGATGGTAGAACTACGCTCCCGCTTGTAAAGTTTTAACGAGGCCTCTGGTTCTCTGGTTATACTATGTATTTGAGATTTCTTGTTTAATGAAGGTCAACCTATTTTCATCTCTTTGTAAACTCTGTTTTAGGACACTCAGAATTGAAAGATCTAGTCAAGGGTGGTGGTGTTTCTGTGATGCAGGTTTGATCATTGCAATATATTCACCAATTTTAATCAGTTTTCTGTGTTACATTTCCCCCTCTTATACTGAGTAGCTCAGAATTCAAGGATCCATTCGAGCTATTACAACAACATTGCGATGCTGGTTTGATAATCGTGTTGTTGTGGTTGTGTCATTTAGACATATCTTAGTGTCTGAAGCTCTGAGTCCAAGAGGATCTCGTTCTCGAAGATTTTCCTCCTCAGGATGTTGGAAGATCGGATGCCCATAGCAGGCCATTACATCTTCTCACCAGCTCTCCCCCCCACTCCCCTTTTATAGCAAATCACTGACTAAAGTTAGATCAAGAACTCATTTGCCTATGCGCGCCAACCCATTTTTCTGAGTTAGAATGATATAATCCTGAGACAGTGTCCATTAGACCACCCTTAATTTTATTCATTATGACATACAAGCTGATGGGTACTAGGCCCAGAGGTGTCTTTTGGTGCTAACATAAGGATAAGAAGAAGGCAAAATATTATTAGAGATTGAAGGGATTCAAACCTCCTTTCAATAGAAACATTCCTAACACATATAAGCAAAATGATCCTACCAAGAATGAATCCAAAATGAAAAACCCCTTGGGAAGAAGGGGAAGACCACCAATCAAATGATGGGGATGTAAATAAGATCACATGTACAAGGATTTTCCTCACACATAAGACAAAATTAAGACACTACACAACATCCAAGAGGATACTACAATGGAATATAGTGGAAAACATATTCCAAGGATATATGTATCCTTGCAATTTCGAAAAGTAAAACATTAGTTCTGTATGATTGAGCTGGAAAGTAACATCATAAATCATCAAATTAGTATTTTAATTGATTCAAGATCAAGCCAAAGTTACATTGATCCTAAAATAGTGAACATATTTCATTTGAAGAAAAGTAAGCTTGAAATATGATGGTTGGTTCAACTAGCCAGTGGAACCAAAAGGAGGATGAATGAGATTGTCATAGGTTGTTTAATAAATTTGAATGGAGTGAATACTAGAGGTGATTTCAATATCGTACCATTAGTATATTATTATATCATAATTGGAATGGATTGGTTGAACAAACATCATGTTGTCCTAGATTTCCATAACAAGAAATTTAAATGTCTTGATGAACAAGAAAAGAAGAGCATAATGTAGGGAATTCCAAGACCCATTTCTATCAAGGAGATTTCATCCTTACAATTGAAGAGATGTTTTAGGAAAGGATGTTAATTATATGAAAATCATATGGAGGAGCCATAAAATACCAAAGAGATAAGTCTTGAATATAGTTTAGTATTGCAAGAGTTTGATGATGTATTCAAAGAAATACTAGCATTGCCACAAAAGAGGGATAAAAATTTATCTATTGATTTAGTAATAGGAGATTCCCCAGTATCAAAGAATCACAGAATAAGTACACCAACATTAAAATAATTACAAGTGCAGCTAGAAGAATTGTTGAAGAAAGGGTACATACACCCAAGTGCTTCACCTTGGGGAGCACCAATACTCTGTGAAAACGAAAGATGGAATGTTGAGGGTTTGTATTGGATTTATACAACTGAATAAATCCAATGTGAATAACAAATACCCTATGTGTGTTTTCCCCCCACAACAACCCACTAAATTCTCTAACTTAGAGGATTTTAGTGGGTACCCCCTATAAAATTTTAGCAAGGGATGTGATCGCTACTAACTTGATTTTCTACTAATACAAGAAACTACCTTTCTACTTATGCAACCTTAAGCCTATCCCATAAGAAACTATGATGATCAAATTTTTTGTGATTTCTCCATTTATTATACCTCTTCCTCTATGAGAAAAATGTAAGTCCTGCTAGGTCCTACGACAAAATTTTAACTCGTATGAATGTGTTCTATGGATATTGGATAAATCTACATCTGATCATTGCTCCTCAGAGTGAAATAACATGCATTTCCAATTTCCTCCTATTATGGAACAATTCCCTTGCGGAAAGATGAATTCTCCCTTGGTAATTAGAACCATAATACCAAGAGAGAAACATACAAGTGGACACTTATATCCATGTGAATCCAATTACCTAATCAGAAAGAGAAAGAGAAGGAAGAAAGTGTGGTGCACCTTATTCTGTGGTTTTTCCTCGCTACCTCCGATCTAAGATTGATCTCCAAACTCTTCAACACCACTTGATACCTGCAATGCAATGGATAACAAAAAGACAAACATGGATGATTTTAAGGATGGAAATTTATTTTAAAATGTAGAAACCTCGACAAATCTTGTTAATCCTTCATTTGCCAACTATAAAATGTTTGGCGATATTTTTGTAAAAATATTCAAATTTCTAAGGATTTTATATAATTTGTATACAATTTTGGCGATTTTTAAGGTAAAATAATTTTATTCTATATAATTTGGGTGAATCATTTTTAGAATAATGAATCTTTTTCTGGGAAAACCCATGGAAAATTAGCCCATGAGCAAAATTTAGCCCCTAAAATCATCCTTGAAGAAAAAAAAACTCTTACTCTACTCTACAATATTAGACTAATAAAATTCATCTATCAAGATCGACAATCATATGCAACAATACACATTCTTGAAGGGAATAGGCCAAGTAATATTGATCATAACTTTGAAGATATGCTTACAATCATGGATGGTGTTGCAGTATCTTCTCCAAGTCCTCCTCGTCCAACCCTTGCACGATTCTCCCAATATCATAAGTTTTAAATCCAAATCTTCCTCCTCTTCTCCATGGAAAACCCTCATTATATAGGATTTGGAGGCTTAACCACCATGGAGAAGATCACTCATAAGATCCACTAAAAAGGGATCTCCAAGAATTTTAGGGAGAAAATATCTCTTCAAGGAATTTAGGGAGAAAATATCTCTCAAGGATTTTAAGGAGGAAATATCTCTCAAGATCCACTAAATTAGGATTTTGGTTTGAGAAAATATCTCAATCATCCATGAGCTTCTCAACCTCTCCTTGAAAACAGGAAACCAAATGTGAGGTGGGTTCTCACACTAAATTAATTTCTTTTTTATGAATATTAATAATTAATTCATGTGCTCATAATATTTTGACCTTCATATAATATATTTCTCCTCCACATTGACTAGGGATTGTGACAAATGCTATTTCATGGTGTCAGTGTATGTGACACTTGCGACAGTTAGGGTGAGGCAATTAAGTGTGGAATTTTGGTGTGTAACAGATTTCCCCCTAAAGTGTGAGGTCAGAAGAGAAATTGATGGCTAAAACACTTTACAATAATTCAATGCAAGGGCATGGAGTTGGAGAACCTAGAAGAAGTTTAAAACAACCATACAAAAATATTAATATATGTTCCATTTCTGAGGCAGGCATACCTATGCTCAGAATATGAGATGACTCAAAGCACGACCGCCGACCAATACACTGCAGATCCATGAAAAATATTGATTAAGGATATGGCCACCAAAGAAACAATGTGGATCCATACCTCCATGACATGAACTGATCGTAGACACAAAAAATACACAGTGGAGCTACGAGATGATAAAACATATCCTTGGACCAATACAATGTGGATCTATATGATAGTATATATATCAACATGCTCAAATGATCTTCTTCGCAGCCTGGGAAAAGAAGATAACAGAGTGAACGCTCATCCTAGGGTCTTCGTCCCAATACCAATGTGGTACAAATCTATCCATGTGAATATGTTTTTTGATGTGGAACATGGTAGAAACCACTTGATTACAGGTCATTTATTTATACAGTTAACAAGTGCGAGGGAAATCACCAATAATGTCAATCAATCCCAATTTACCCTAGTACATTGTAGCGAATTTGAATAAATGAGTTGAGGTTGAAAATTATTGAAATCATCCGACCAGAGATCAATGATGTAAACCCATTTTCAGAAGCGAGGAGGCCTTCCATTGAGGCATGCAAGTCCCAAGGTACTAACTAGTTTGTAAGTATAATTCCTAGATGATGTGTTGAAGTCAATAGGAACAAACTTGTCGAAGGAGGGCCTTGAAGTATCCCCCATCAATGACACAAAAATGACACAGGAAAGTGATATAATATGGTGAATCGAATGAGTATGGACTGACAAAGAAAATTGAAACTGAAAATAATGAAGATGGATGGGTTGAAGTGAAACTTCCCTTGAACATGACGAGGTACAAAAACTTACTTGGAAGCATTGACTCGACGAGTACCAATAATGTAAGGTGATGACAATAAGAGCACTCTTCGACTGGATGAAAAAGTATCACAACACATGGAATTGGTATGATTCAGAGAGAAGCCAATTACCTAACTGTAAGACGAGATGCAAACATGTGCCATGTTCAAGGAAGACAAAACATGTGACAAAGAATTCTCAAAAACTTGACCCACTTCCTTCAATTTTCCCCCCACCCAGATAGATGAGTACCTCTTTTTCATTTAATGAGCTAGAGGAGAGTAACACATGCTCGATATAACTCACCTTCGGTAAGTTCCTCTTCCTTTATTTAATGAACTGGAAGAAGTAAGGGTTTGTTCCCATATGGGTCCTTCAATGTGTAGTTTAGCGAGTCCAGAGAAGGAAAACATGATGGTTTTTCATGTTTAGAGAGTCTGAAAAGAACTTAAAGGAGATTCCACGATTGTCCTTTTTCATGATTTTTAGTCTCCGAGGTCCAAAAAAGTATAAAATGATATGACAAAGAACTCTTCTAATCATTCTTGATTAGAGTGTTCATTTTTCGTAATTAGTCTCGCGAGCCCAAAAAAGAGATAAACTACCCCTCAAAAGACGCCCTTTCAAACCTTTTAACGAGTGTGAAAGGAAGCAAGATCACTCAGCAATATTTTCATGTTTAGAGAGTCTGAAAAGAGCTTAAAGGAGACTCCAGGGGGTTCATTTTTTGTATAACCTTTACAAGTCTAAAAAAGAAATAAAAGTATAATCGATTACATTCTCACGTATTTATGAGCATGAGAAAGAAAAAACACTAAGCTTGGTAACTTATTCTCATGTATTTACGAGCACGAGAAAGAAAAAAGCCTAGGATAATTCTAGAAAAAGACTACTACGTTACGATGGGAATGACCTTCAAATGAGGATCACTCCTAGTAGCGTATCTCTCTAGAGATGGTTTGCCCCCATCTTCTTTGGCAGAATTTGGCGGTTTTTCTCCAACATGATGTCCAGAGGTTGGAGATCTTCCCTCCAAGCGTCGTTTCCTCTGGCGACTCTTCTTCTTTCCTCGTTTAGGTTTCTGGTTACTAATGGAAACATTTTCATTAGGTGGAGGAAAAGAAGGTTCAAGTACTTGATCCAGAGTGAGAATCGATTGTAACAGAGTGGGGTCTCTTTCATTTTTTAATGGGCTTGACAGAGAAAATGAATTGTTCTCATCGAGACCAAGAACTACCAAAGAATGAGATGAATCTGAGGATTGTCATACCTAAGTCGAAATCATATTTAAGGTGGAAACTTGCACAGTGGGAGGAGAAGTTAAAGGAAAAACCCCCATGAGAGAGGAATCCTTGAGAAGACCTACACCTCCATCAAAATTATTATGTACTAGAAAAGGGACATGATTTGTTGCGACATTGTTGAGATCTGGAGTTGTATACTCGAGTTGGTAAATAGTGATAATATTTCCTTGATGGGGAAATTGTAAGATACGAAACACCGAAGATGAAATGACAGTAATTTCACAGAACCAACTATGACCAAGTAAAAAATTGTAATACATGGGTACATCGATGACTTCGATATCAATCGAAACAATTTTACCCTTCAGAGTCACAACAATTTTTTTCAATAGTCTATGAAGTTTGAAACCATGTCCATCAAACGCTTCGAAGGTGGTAGGGGACGAGGTAAGTCCAGGAGAACTAAGGGCTCTCCAACAGGCAAAGACATGACACAAGTGGAGGCTCCCTCATCGAAAATAGTACGATGGATGGTGTGTCCACTAACCAAAACTTGAATTTGGAATGCTAAGTGATGGGAGGCTCTCTCCTTAAAATAATCTAGATTAAGTGTAATCATATTTGACTCCTCAGGATCCATGGCTCTAATGGCTGAAAATCGGTTTCTATGTTGAATTTGAAATTTTTGTAGAACTTTGAGGGTTGATATAGAGCAAGGTGCTGGTGCCAAATCTTCAACATTGTTGTAGTTTTGGGTAGCATGGGAATTTTCATTAAATGTTTCTTTTCGAATTACGCTCTTGGGTGGGCGACACACTACATCAGAAATCAAATTCTCAATACGTAGAGGATTGGAAGAGGGAGAAGGAGTAGAAGGTTGGTCGACAACCTTCCCTTTAGTTTGATCACCTGGAGGAGTGTCATAGGTATTTGCATGAGTTTTGAAATTAACCATCTTAAAAATGTACACCTTAGAGGTGCTTGTGGAAGCATCCCCATGGTGGGAATGACCTGGGTCGTCTCCTTGCGAAGGGACATGGTTTTGTGCAACCAAAAGTTGTTGTTGAACTAGTTGGAAGGTACCCTTCAAATTTATTGCGACAACCACACGACGAGGGAAGTATTTCATGTAGTGGTCTTTTCCAAAAATAATACAAGGAGATTTAGGTTTCCTTGTCGGTTGAGTATCAACAGACTTAGGATTATCCTGCTCATTAGAATGTTTCTGGGATTTTCCCTTATGTTTATCTTTACCTCCTGGTTGTTGAGATGAATTGTATTGGACCGTATTCACCTCAGATATTTGAGTAGGAGTGGAATTGGTTGTGTTGTTTGGAAAGGAATTAGATTCTGGAGAAGGTCGAGACAGATCATTTGACGAACAAGGAGCATTAGGGATGATATTGTAGAGTGTGCTAGACTGGGAATAAACCAAGTCCAAATACTATGCATGGTTGATAGACTTCTCCTCAATAACTACGTTTCCCATAGAAACATCACAGGTGATGGGAGGCAAGAGAGACTTTGTAAATCAATAAGTGAGGAGTTGATCTAGAATTGGTGCTTTAATAAACCGTCTCCGTCGTCTCCACTCATGAATATGATCATAGATGTGGGTAGAAGAGGATTTTCAGAGAGAGTTCAAAAGTTCTGTATCAGTCGCATACCGTATAGGAAACTGAAAATGCGTTAGGAAGGCCATGGAAAGAGAGTTAAAGTCGAAAAAAAAGTTACGTGGAAATTCAATGTACCATTTTGCTGCCGCACCTCCAAGTTTTCTCTAAAAATTTCTAAGACAAATGGAATCGTCCATTAAAGAGTTGGAAGAAAACCATAAGTGGAATTTCATAACATGATTTTTAGGATCTTCCCCAAGTTTTTCGTCAAATTTCAAAATGTCGGACAGTAATTTGGCAGGGATAGTGGGCCAAAATGGGACATGAAGAATGTGATCATTTGTTGAACGTGACAGATATGGAAGATCGAACGTAGCCAAGAATGGTAGTTTTAGGTTAGGTTTTTGATATTGGTGAAAACCATATTGTTTGGGAACACGATTAGGACCGTATCTGAGTTGTGGTGAGGTGACAAAAATAGATGTTCCTCCCATATAAGGTGGTTGCCCGGGTTGTCCACCTATGTAAGGTGTTTATCCTACTTTCCCACCCATGTACTGTGATTGAACAGTTATACCTCCTATATACTATGATTGCCCTGTTGTTCCCCCTATGTATGGAAGTGGAAGGGATTGTTGCATATGAACTGTGGGGTTTACGGATTGATAGGGCATAGTTCCTTGCAAAGGAATTCCCGTCGGACTGGGTTGAGTCCACAAAGGATTCGCAACTCCTAGATATGGATTTCTAGGATACAGACCAATGGTAGTATGGATAGAAGCACTTGTAGGAGTGGTTTTCCCCCATTTCAGTTGATGTTTCAACCATGTAGGTTTCCCCCCAGTGAAACATTTTTCTGCAACTAAAGGCTTTTCCCTATTTGAGGGTTGGCCTCCCATTGAAGATTGAAATCCAATGTAGTGAGTACTAATTCGTGATGTGTGAGATGGAGGTTTTGTATCTTGTGTAACCACAGTTGTGTGAATGACTTGAATGATGGCCATTTGACCTATGGGACGACCAAGTAAATCACTTGGCACATGCATGTGTGGAAAAAATGAAGCAAGAATATTACTTGACTCATATGAAAGAGGAGATGAATGCATAAGTGGTTGAGTTAGGGTCACCTGGGTTACCGATGTTTCCAGTAAAGAATAAGCATTAGCAGTATCAACTATGGGAGTTGTGGAAAAATATGAATTCCCAATCCATTCAAGAAAACCAATAATCGGTCTGTTCATGCCAAAGGATGGTGTGGTGGTTGAACTGGGCGGTAAATAGTAAGAAGAAAATGAATCAATGTATCTCGTGGATGATGGATCAAAGAGAGGTTGGCCAAGCAAATCAGTAAATGGATGATTCACAAAATATGCCAAGCTTTCTATGAAGGTTGGGACTAGTTCTTCAATGTGATGGCCACTTCCAGAAGAGATGATCCTAGTTTCAGAAGTGTGATCTACGATCACTGCTTTGTAAGAAAGATTATGTTGTGGTTCCTGAGTGTCAGGTTCCATACCTTGTATACTATGAAAAATCCAATCCTAAGGCCGACTATGAAAAACAAATAAACACACACCTATGAAAACTAAAAGCAATCAACCAAGAAAAAACATGTTTAAGGATCTTCTGAAGACGAGATATCAAGTCGCCAGCGAAGAAGTGAGAAGTAGTTACCCTGACCTCCACATAATAGCCCTTCTCGGTGCAAGAAACCCTCACTTTCACAAGATTAGCCTCCAATGGTACTGACAGTGTGATATTGCATCTACCCCAAGTACCATGGGAATCCCCCCACAGTCACCTCTGTAGATACCTAGGAAAGGCCACTAATGTTACCAACTCCCATACAGCCTCCGGGGTGTACAATCGACAGTTGGGAATGAATGTATGGGAATGATATTAAAGTCTAAAGCGCTTCAAGAGAACTGAAGACAAGTGGACCGGTAGGATTCCAGAGGACCTCGAACGGATTCAGATTTCAGAAAGCACCGAGACCAAATGAAACCAGTGGTTTCCCAAGAATAGCCCCCAATATACGATCTTTCTTCTATGATTGGTTAAGCTTTGGACGGGTAATATCCACTTCTCTCCCACATGTGACCTCATGTTTATCCCCCTATGTGAGAGGGGGTTTCTGGATATGCTTATAGGAAAGTTTGATTTAAGTGCTCTTTAGTGTTCTACAGTCTCTTTAGTAGTCTTGGATAATTTACTTACTTCACCTAGTCCAAAGACCCTAATTCTAACCTAATGTTGGTGTGCTAAAAAAAAATAATATTCGAGTTGATTTTATTAGCGTGTGGTTGATTTTAATGGTTTTTAACTCAAAGCGTTCACGGAGATGAAACTGATGACGTGTAAGAGACTTGAATCCAATAGAATGCAAAAGAATGATATGCCGTTATTTCTTTCGATGAATTCTACATATGGGAAGGAGAAGTTTTCTATTCTTCTTAATCACAAGAAAGAACTCAAAACAATGCAACTTTCAATTTCCGGGATCAATATAATGCCAAAATACCAAGCAAAAAAACTGAAATTCACATGCAAAACTACCTCTTTTTCCAAACATAAACCAAATAAAACTTCCTAATGAATGAAAAATTTCTTCGTTTGATTAACTATGCAAGGAGATATGAAATTTTTTCACTTGTTTAACTTTCATATGAAAAGAGATATAATTTTTATGCAAATAACTATGAAGAAAAAAGAAATAAAAAAAAGCACACTCAAAGTGATGAGAACTGAAAGAAAACAAGGTTCAATCAATAACTCAACGATGCAAAAGAGAAGAAAAATAAACACTCATGAAAATTGTCAAATGATGAGCAACAAGAAACATAAATCAAGCTAGGTTCTTATAAGATTCCTAATCATCCTAAAAGAGAGATGTTTCAAATGAAGACAGGAAGGCTCAAAACCAATCAACCTTTTCAAACCTTAGTTGATGAATAGTCCTAAGCAGTCAAGCAATCTGAAATCTTCAGAGATGAATATCAGATAAATGCAAAAAGAAAAAAGAACCAAGGGAGCTTGTTAACCCCAGGGGAACACAACTAAGAGAACATTTGAAAAATCAAGGGATAAAAAAAATGAATTATAGATGGCCAACTCTTAGAAAAACAAATTGAAGGATGTTGAAATTTCTCTGAGCAAAAATCTCAACAAAATTAGACTGAGAAAAACTAAGCAAAAAAGGGCAGGAATCACCAGAAAATGAGACTAGCGCTCCTATTTCCAAGGGAATAGAGATTTGTAGATCTCTGATATACACTACATGGGAGATTTGATTGTATATTAGTTCTCTGATATACACTATAGAGGAGCGCTTCTCTTCCCATAAACTCAGAACAAAGGCTTAAAACTCAGAAAAATTGACCCATAACTCGCAGAATTTTGTGAAATTTTCAATGAGAAGGAGAGAAAGACAAATAGATCAGAAACAAACAATAAAAATGATCTAAAAGTGGGAAAAAGGAAGAGACGATCCAAGGAAATACAAGTCAATGACCTTCCCTAATGGAGTCGCCAATTTCTATTATGGAATAATTCCCCTGTGTACATGTGAATTCTCCCTTGGATTCTAGACCACTAATACCCAGAAAAAAACATACAAATGGACACTAATATCCCTGTGAATTCAATTACCTAATCAGAAAGAGAAAGAGATGGAAGAAAGTGTGATGCACCTTATTCTATGGTTTGTCCTCAGTGCCTCCAATATAAGATTTATCTCGAAAGTCTTCAACACCACTCAATACCTGCAATGCAATGGACAACAAAAAGATAAAGAACTCATACTCTACTCTACAAGATTAGACTAATCAAATTTATCTATCAAGATCGACAATCATATGCAACAATACAATCTCGAAGGGAATATTCCAAGTAATATTGATGAGAACTTTAAAGAGCTATTTACAATCATGGATGGTGTTGCAACAACCCTTCCAAGTCCTCCTCGTCCAACCCTTGCATGATGCCCTCAAGATGATAAGTTTGATATCCAAATATTCCTCCTCTTCTCCATGGAAAACCCTCATCCTATAGGATTTGGAGGCTTAACCACCTGTTGAGCACTCAACACACCCTAAAATACTTATCAAATTTTGTCACTTTTTGGGTACCACTTGTTTTCTGCACTGTCTAACTCAACTTCATTTTGGGAAATGTTTTATCTTTGTTTGTTTTCATGAATCTTATCACCTATTTGGGTTTGTTTGAACTTATGAAACCTCATGTCTAAAAGACATTAACACCTGAATTAAGATTCGACAGCTAAACACCGCACCTAACGTGCTCAGGTTCGACATCGAAAATAATTCAAGTAAGTAAAGGAACCACACAAAAACAACAGTTGTCGATCGCCGATTATCATCAACATCGATAGAAGGCGGTTTTGGTTTGCATAAGTTATTCGCATAAAGTTTCAAGAGATAGCCTATGCCGACGCGTTTTATTGAGATCAAGGAAATCCAGAAGGGTCAAAATGAACATTTCGACCGTGATAAAGTTATCTATGATCATTGATCCCCGATGCGTTTTCGGCATCGAGAATTTTTCAAGGGAGTCTATCCGAGAACACTTCGGTAGGTTTATCACCGAACATCGATCCTTGACACCTTTTGGTGCCGGAAAGTTAGGATTTGGTTTTAGAACGAATGGATTAAATAAAGTCCCGACTTCGATTAACATGAGCGAATTAAGTCACTAGTCTCAAACGCGACGTGTCTTTACTAGGTAAGAGGGTCGTACGGTCTAGTTTATCCCAAGTCATTTTTGGTTCCCTATGTCCTAGTCACACCTCTGAGTCAACTTTTCCACATCATTGCTGTATGGAAAGATTGATCTGTGTCAGAGCTTTTGCAGTAGGATATCAACAAAAATGTGCACAAAACAATCTCGACCCCCGATCCACCAACTAAAGGAGCGAAACGATGGGGAGTTTGCAACATTAGATACGATTGGATTTTGGACATTTAAGGAAATATTTAATTCCCGATCCGGTATTTGTTTCTACCCCGTGCACCGATTAGACAACAACATTTTGAAATTGCCGATAGACCACATTACCACCCATGCCTCTTCTATCAACCCATGATGAATTTAAGTTTAAACACCTCTGAAGATCAGATGACAGATATGTTGAAATTTTACTCATAACTCGAATTGAATGGCTGATGCGACATGGTAAGATTATCCCTGTTTAAATATATAGAACTGTTATGAACAATTTCATTCTATGCGTAAGTGAATTTCAGAGTGTTCGAAGGAGCAGAGTGAGCGACTATATACTATACTGACCCTTTTGATTATCAAAACCAATTTTAACAAGCTTCATAGGTATGTATCCAAGTCTATCAATTGGTTGGTTATAATTTACATATGCACACCCAATTTTCTTGCACAATATCTAAACTATGGTATAGATGCAGGTAAGATGTTGTTGAGAAAGCCAACCACTAGACACTCACCTAGAGAACCAAAGCTAAAATTGTTGATTAAAGTTGGTTGTCATTGATGTCAACCCTTGAAGAAAGCCCCGTAGCACAAAGGTTTGGGTAATGTACCCAATATTTTTTGATTTAAATATGAATCATTATTTCTTTTTCATGGTTGATAAGAAGTAAATATGGATGAACTCCAAAGTGGTCCCCTTATAGTGAAAGCCCTCATGGGAAGACGCTTTGCTGACTGAGAGAACCCATGCTTAGTTGTGGAATAATGAGATGAAGGACAATGAATTTGTCAGGGAAACTATCCTATATGGATATTTCTTGTCATGCCATTTTCGATGGTATGTAGAACGTCACATAACTCCTCAGGGTTAGAGTGTTATGACCATGTGAAGTTGGAGAACCCAGGTTTGGGTAATGAACCTAAGTTTGTTTGATGGATAACGGTATGATTTTTGCTATGTTTTAAGGTAATACTATTCTATATGAACAATAGATGTCATTCCATTTCTGGTGGTATGTGGAATGTCACATAAATCCTCACGGTTTGATAGTTATGGCCTTACGAAGTTGGAGGACCCTCATATGTCATCTAGAAGCCCCAAAAGGTCAAAGTAGTCAAAGTGGTTTAAGAGATTTTAAAAGGTAAATAATAAAGTGAAGTGATGCGTTTATTATAATTCAAAG
>JASDQU011025869.1:7656-27274 GCA_032191745.1 Picea mariana
GAGGAGAAATTTCGTTACTGATTCTTCAACTGTAGTGAGCTCATCGGACATACGTGCTTAGGATTAAAATTATCGAGGTCACGATGATCTTAGATATGGCACTAGAACAAACAGCAATAGTGCAATGATCATTGTATATAATTTTCTTAATCTGCGGGCTTCAAATTCTCAGTTAGAAAAAGTGTTCTTTGTGCATGGGGCAACAGGATAAGTAGGAAACTCGTCAACGGTTCACTTGCAATGGTAATGAGCCTCCATTAACTCTTGTTCGATCCGTTATGGTGCGGTCTAACGGTCTGATGACGGACCTTTATTGCCTTTCTTCCCATTCAGAGCATCGATCAAATGGTTATAATATCCCCAACGGATATATTGCTTTGCCATGGAAAAGTGCCATGTGTCGTTGTTCTGATATCTCGGTGAAGCTCCAATTCTACAAATTTTCCTTCTGCGAAGTTCCCTCTAGAATCTTCTATAACTTTTCAATCTTAGCCCTCTTCTTACTTAGATTTCTAGCCTTCTTTCCAGTGAGTTTCGACTCGATATGTCCTTTTCCATTCTGTTATTATCTTCTTTTAACATAGTCACTGCATGTTCTTGGGATTCTCTCCCAGGAATCAGGGGTAACACCTCTTCTTTATCTAAGATAGGTACTTCAGTCTCCTGTGAGTCTTCTAATGTTCTTGCAGCTTCGACATCTGGTTTTCTAGTGTTAAATAGCTTCGATCCATTCTCATGTTCTTCGATCAAGTGTGCGATCCTCCTGGTCATGAAATCTTTTAACTCTTGTTTCTTCTGCTCCAAGGCTTCTTCTTCTTTCTTTCGTCTGGCTTGATATCTGTATGTAAATTCTAACCTTGTACAATACCTACTGTAAACTGATATTCAGAAAAGAACAGAAAAGATACAATGGCAAATACAAACATTACACAAAGATTTTTCACCTGGAAACCCAAACCGGGAAAACCAGCATATATTATATTCATACATTGTGTTNCTATACAATATACATATAGGAGCCAGCGGCATCCAAAACCCTAACCCAATGACCTGGATTAGTCCAAAGCCCTAATTCCTTAACCGGAAATGGAAAACCATCGACAAAAAACCATGTGCCGAAAAACCACCTAATATCATGTGGTCCCAGAAATATGTCGTCCCGGTAATATGTCGTCCCGGAAATATGTCGTCCCGAAAAAAAAATTCGGGGGCGCTGCCCCCGAACCCCCTACGCGCCCGGCGCAGACGCTCAGACACTACTACTCGTGCAAAGAATATAACACATACCCAACACTGTCAATCCAAGGTTTTCCTATTAACATGGTAAACAGGGCGCGGTCTTCAAAAAATTTAATAATCTCAACATCTTCCTCTGTCGAAGTTTCATTGACTATCATAGGTATCTGAGCAAGCCTTCCACACAGGTTTACCAGTTTTCCTCTGAATAACCCTAGTCCTCCTAATGAAGGAATCATAGCAGGACTTCCTATAGCTTCCCAAGTTCTCTATGTCATGATATTCACCTGTGTTTCTTCATCTAGAACACAGTCAATGTCGAAGTCTCCTATTCTTGCTTCGATGCATTCTTTTCCTTTGAATATCTCTGATAATCTGACATGTCGGTGGTCATTCAAGGTTTCTTTCATTTGTAGCAATACCTTCTCTGATTATTTCTGGGGTTCTTCTATAGCCTTAGCTTCTGGATCTACCTTAGGGTTCTCTTGATTCAGATTCATTCTTTCAAGCTTAGCAATCATTCTAGGGCAATCCAATACTTCATGGTCTAGATCTGTACAACAAATACAATTAGGTCTTCTCCCAGGGAATTATTTAGCAAGATGTCTCGGTTTTCTGCAACTGTAACAGAGGGTTAATCATATCTTTCTTGTAAATGATCCCGAGCCTCTTCTGTACTGCGCACTAGGATCATAGGAGCTAACCTGCAATAAATTATTTCTAGGATCCTGCATCCATTTGTTAGTCCAAACATTCTTTCTATGCATAGGTATAACATATCTTTCACTATTCTTGTCAGATCTATTAATATCAAATCTTCTTTCATCTATCAATACCCTAGTTTTCAAACTAGGACAAATTTTATTAAACATACCTAGATCCATACTCTAGAAACAAACATTTCCACTTATCTTACTTCTACAGAGCACAAAGCGTTCAGATCTAAAAAAAAATTACTATCTTTACCTTTATCAGAGCACAGAACTTGCAGATCTTACCTCTTTTAATCAGAAATTCTCACTTTTACTTTTCTTAGAGCACAAAGCTTTCATATCTTGCTTCTTTCCTTCAGATCCAACCTCTTTTCTTCAGATCGGCCTTCTTTCTTTTAGATATGAACTTCTTTCTTTAGCACAGAGCTTTATAAGTCAAGTAGAATATTGTGCACTAGGGTGCAGATCTACACATAGAGCTTTCACAATTTCAGAATGAATCTTTGCACAAAGCTTCTTCTTTCTCAGTTCCCAGCAATCACAATTTCAGGCCCCAGCAACGGAACCATTTGTTGGCACAAGGGAAAACCAAGGGTTCAACGCTACAACAATGCACCAACAAAGCCCTAACTACCGGCCCTTTCAACAACATCTGCAAAGCAAATGAAGTCTCACCCGAGGTAGAGGCAGGGGTGGTTGCGTGACTCAGGTGTCTGCAACCTTAGCTGGGACACAGATCTACGATTATAACACTTAATACAGCTCTTAGGACCGTCAATCCCTCGATATGCAATCATTATTCACTTCGTTGATAAAACAGAACTTCGCAGCATTCACACTAATCTACAGTATTTAAGCACTTAGCATATAAATGGATCAGAATGAGCATATCAAGCACTAAGCATGACTATCTTGATCAGATCTAATATTCTCACATATCATAATCACAAAGTAGAAGTAGATCTATCTAAACATATCAAAGCACTTAGCAAATAACATGTGAACACATCAAGACAAAGCAAAAATCACATAACACAGTGTTCACGTGGTTCACCCCCACCCTGGGGCTACGTCCACCAACTCTTCTTCTTTATTGTCTTCAGTCAATCGGCTACAAGAAAAAAGCCTTCAAAACCCTTACTCCGCACAGGATAGAAGATCTGTGTAGCTCACTAGATCCTTCTTCCTTGCATTACAGCACTAAGCCCTCCACAATCTACTACAAGGACCTGCACTTAGCTCTGCAAGTCTCTTATAGTCATGCACAAAGCCCTTACAATTCATACTAGCACTTAGCCTTTAGCACTTAGCATATCATCACATCACATAGATGCACTATTCTCCCCTTTCTTACATTGAATATCCTTCTATTTATACATACAAAATAGGCCTAAACATGGGTAAACCCATGGGCCGACATCCCATTCTCGTTACATATTCCCAAAAACCCAAAAAGGGGCCTAAAAGGGGGCCAAGATCCCATGATCTCTGCTTCGTCTTGCGCTCCTCCTTCGACAGGCTATCAAAGTCCCAAAATAGGTCAACATGACCAAGAAACTCTCAAAACTTGGTCAAGGGCCAACACTCCTGTGGTGCTCGACTACTTCATATTTTCCTCCTTGCTTGGCTCATCGCATCCATCTTTGGTGGTTCCATCGTGGGTATTGGTTGGTTTCTGTCGACTAATTCTTCACTATTTTTCCCTGTATTCAGTGTCAACTCACTTTCTCTCTACATGCTCTATTTCTCTACAACTTCACGATTTCACAATGAGTCTTATGTTGTTTGTGTTTCCCCTTTATATAGGGAAGTCATGAAACTTCTTAGAAAAGTTTCCCCAACTTTGATTAATGTAATGGTGCTTTATGCATACTTTTTCATTGAATTCCATAATTGTTGCCAGTTGGTGCCTTTTTGCCGTAACCGTCATTTTTCAAATTTCCTCCTTTTTTGACAGTTAGTCCTTTTTCCATCGCATTGAGCTTTCCAAGTGCACAGTATGTCGTGCAGTTGTTTCACATGGACATTTTATTTTCATCACGCCAAGTCCATTTTTGTTGCGCGCTGTCCTTTTTTTTTAACTATGTACAGGTTCTCTTACTACGGGGTAACTTTTTAAGTACTAGGAAGTTGATTGTCCCTATACAGTTTCAGTCGAATATCATTGATCATTCCTTTCAGTTATGTTCCTTGCAAATCTTTCAGTTGTACAGATCCTCTATCTATGATAGTATTTACTTCATATGGCCCCAACCAATGCATTCTGAATTTCCCTGGATGCTGAAGAAATTTGTTGTCATACACCAAGACTAGGTCTCCCTCCTTGAAATGTTTCCTCTTGATATGTCTATCATGCCAAGATTTATCTCTTTATTTCTATACTTCTTGGTGGAATCCTACTAGGATCATATTTTCTTCCATCTCCATCAGGTGCCTTAGCCTTTCTTTTACTATGTCTTGTTCTGTCATGTTGGTAATTGTTGCTACGCATTGACTAGATACCAAGAATTATAATGGCACCACTGCTTCCTGTACACACACCAACCTGAATGGTGTCTTCCCTATCAAATTTTTGCATGTAGTCATGTATGCCCATAGTATTGATGGTATCTTCAAGTCCCATTCATCCCTATTAACATTGCAGATCTTTGTCAAGGAATTCTCTAGGATCTTATTAAAGGCTTCCACTGTTCCATTTGCTTGAGGGTGATATGGTGTACTCTTTTGATGATAGAATTCAAACTCCTTAGTCATATCCTTGATAGTACTATTGATGAAGTGAGTGTCTTGGTCACTCATCAAAATCCTTGGGCATCCAAATCTAGTGATCACTTGCTCAAACAGGAAGTGTGTTGGTGTCTCTACGCTGCAATATTTTACTCGTGTTGCTTCTTCCCATATCGTTAAGTACTTTGTCACAATAAGGATATACCTTGCTCCTGACCTCTTTGTTGGTGGATTAATTGGACCCACAAAGTATATTGTCCATTTTTCAAATACTTGCAAGGTTACTTGTGGTCTTAGGGGCATATCATACTGTCTATTAGGTTTTTCAACCCTCTAACATACATCACATGTCTAGCAGTAGTCCTTTGCATATCTGTGAATGGTTGGCCACCATAGTCCTGCACACAATACCTTTTGCATGGTAGATTTTCCTGCATAATGTTCTCCAACTATTCTCTCATGAGCCTCTACTAAAATCCTAGGCCTTTCATGTTCTAGTACACATCTTCTCAATATCTTGTCTACACCCAACTTGTATAAGTGTCCTGCAATCAATTGATAGTCTGCAGCTCTTACTACCAGATTTTTCTTCTGCGCAGTGTTGAATTCTTGTGGCGCAGTCCCCGTACTCAAGTATTCAATGATGTCAGAAAAATATTCATCAGCTACTTGGACTGAAAATAATTGCGCATCAAGGAAGTTGTCCTCTAAAATTGTAGGTTCCTCTCCATTGGTGATTCTTGATAGTTGATCAGGTCTTGCATTAACCTTCCCTGGTTTGACTATCACTTCAAAGTCAAATTCCTGAAACAACAGTAACCATCTACATATTCTCCCCCCCCAACACTGGCTTGTTTACTAGGTATTTGATGGTTGAATGATCTGTGAACATCTTAAAATGTTTTCCAAGTAAATAGTGTCTGAACTTCTGCTGTTCATATACCATTGTTAGGCCTTCTCTTTCTGTAGTATTGTAGTTATTTTTTGAATCTGACAGTTTTTTGCTTGCAAATGCTATAGGATGGTCTAATTCTCCTACTCCTGGATGTGCCAAAACAGATCCAAGTGTTATGGTTGATGCATCTACATGCACATGAAATGTTTTCTCCCAATCTGGAAATACCAGAATAGGTGTTGTCACCATCTTCTCTTTCAAGGTGTCCAACCCTTGTTGACAATCCTCATTCCAATGGAATTTAGTATCTTTCTTCAAAATTTTCTCCATCGGTGCAGTGATCTGTGCATACCCTTTTATGAATTTCCTGTAGTAGCTTGTGTGGCCCAATGTTTCTCTCAACTGGCGCACTAATTTTGCTGGCAGTAAATTAACAATTACTGCAATCTTGGCTGGATCTACTTGCAAGTCTTGTTTGCACACGATGTGTCCCAATAGTGTTCCAAATGGTGTCTCATAGATGCAATTCTCGATATTTAATGATATCTGACACTACCTACATCTTTCCAACATCATCCTTAACACTTCCACATGGTCTTTCAGCAGACTATATACGATCCAATCATCTAGGTACACTTCTAAAAATTGATGGATGAATTCTTTGAATACAGCTATGACTACTCTTGAGAATATTGTTGGTGCATTCTTCAATCCAAAAGGCATGACTATGTACTAGTAGGATCCCCATTCTATGGAAAAAGTGGTCTTGTATATTTCTTCGGGAGCTATCTTGATATGATGGTAACCTGAGAATCCATCTATGAATGAGTATGCTTCCTGGCCTCCTACATTCTCTAATACTTGATCTGTGAAAGGGGTGGGAAAAGGGTCATGTAGGTAAGCATCATTCAATTTATTGAGATATACACAGATCCTTACCCCTCCTTGTTTATTTTCATGTACTACCATCAGGCTTATCCATTATGATTCTTCTATTGGTTCGATGATTCCAGCTTCCAACATTCTGTCAATTTTTGCTTATATATTGGATTTAGTCTATATGTTTGTTGTCTGACTAATCTAGCTTTGGGTTGAAGAGGTATCTTCGTATCTCCTAGCTCTCCCTCTATTCCTTTCATCTCTGTAAAGGTTGTTGGGAATAGTTCATTGTACTCACACACTAACTATGTTATTCTTTATATTGTTTTTTCATCCTAGTAGTCTCCAATGATGGCGATTTTGGGATTATCATTTTTCCCAATGTTTACTTTCTTCACCTTGATTGGTGCAGAAAATAATTATGATTCCATAGATGGACCTTCCACCTCTCTTTCTCCTTCAATTTTTTTAATTTGAATGTTGTGTGGGTCATCTTCATCTAGTGCTTCTTCCTGCACATGATAGCATGACAGTAGTTCTTTCACTGTCTTTCTATTCTGTTGTTGGCATTATGTTATGAGTTCTACTTCTAGTTATTGAATGAATATTACCCCTCTTATATCTTTGAGTTCTAAATCCATGTTGGGGTTCTCATGTTCAAATGAGAAAGTTACTACAAAATTATTGTGTAGTGTTGTCCATTCTACATTTCCTATGTGCAATTCCTGGTCCACGTACCAGTTTTCTGGAACTCCTTATAATGTATGAATAAAGCGATGAGTCCATTCTTCTAGTGGTGTCAGCGTCCATTGTTTTTTTCACGTCTCCAAGTGTTCCAATGGTGACCCATGTCTATCATATCTATGCATCATTCTTCTCTTCTGCTCTGCGCCAAATCTGATGTGCAGTAATCTTTTACATTGGTATCATTCCTTAACTGTCTCTGTGTGCACACCCTGCCATCTTGCAGGTGTTTCCTTGAGTGTTATGTCCAGGGCTAAGAGCCTTTGATTTTATAACACTTCATCTTCGTATCTTTTTAGGAATTCTTCTATGTCATTCATCCCATGAAAACTAGGAGGTTCTCTTATCTTTGTACCTACCCATCTTATTGTGCGGTCTATTCTTGTGCACCTTCTTGTGGATACTTCATGTAATCTCTGCTGCCAATTCTCCAGCCCTGTATTTGAGTCTGACGTGCATGATGTGATACTTCTCCAACTGAGTACCCCATCTACAGTTGGTTTTACATAATCTTCTATGTGCGCAATGGCTCTGTACAACTGGTTTATCTCTTCCAAATCCAAGCAAGTTGGTTCCATAAGCCTTTCTCCTTCTAATGGGTCAAGTGGCACAATGACTCTATATTATCTTGATTCAAATGTCATCTTCCTTGTCTTCAAATTGATTATGGCCTAGTTTTCAAACACCCAATCCAATCCAAGCAATGTTGGGTAAGGTGTTGTGGGATCCAATATTTCTATCACTTCAAAATCGGCTTTAGTGCACACTCCATCCAGATCTACTTTCACACCCTTTAGCCTTCCAATTGGCAGAACTCTGTGTTGATTTTCTAGTTTCAGTTGAACAGGTGAATATCCTAATGTGGGCTCTCCCATATATTTCCATGTCTTCTTGGGTAACACATTTACTTTGGAGCCTAAATCCAGTATAATATCCCCCATGTTGAAATCTCCAATGTTGGCATTCAGTCTGAACTCTCTACTTGTCCTCCCCCTTGTATGCAAGTGATTAATTGGTTTATTCTCTAGCTTTCCCTCCATGTACATGTTACATGTTTCTAACATATTTTTTAATACTTTAACAAATGATGGATCATTTAGTAGTTTAACACGGGATTGCAAAAAATCCTTTATGGTACTTACTTTTCCTAGGGGTTGTGCTACATTAGTGTGATTCGGTGATGAAGGCATCTCGTACGTTGGTACGTCCTGAGTATCTTTTTCATTTGATGTAGATGCAATGTTTGGTTTCAATAATTCTTGTGTGGCTTGCTTGAATAGCTCATTTTCATTCTGCACATCAAACTACTTATGTAGTTCGACATTCTTCTTCACCCATTGGTGTTGTGCTAGATCTTTCTTACTGCATCATATCTTGTCTTAGCTCCTCCGCGCATAACTATGTTGATATTTCTACCATTATCCCTTGTTTCTGCAGAAATCCATTGAACATTTTGATTGTTCTAATTCCTCTTTTCATGGATATTCCCCAATAGTGTCAGACAGTATTTTGTGTCGTGATATGATGTGCGACAATACATACATGTTGCGGGTGGAAGTGGACATTCTCTTACAGAGTGTCATGGTTTTTGATAGTTATGGAATACCATCAATCCTATGCCTCTTCCAAAGCCTCCTCTACCTCATCCTCCACCTATGTAGCCAGATCAATCTCCTCATGGGGTGTTGTACTGAGGAACCTGATTATACTGTGCGGGATTATATTGTGGTTGCACGGTATTGTATTGCAGTTGTGCAGTGTTATATTGTTGTGGAACAGTGTTATATGGGGTTGGTACTTGGTTAAACTGTGGTGCAGCTTGCCTTGTCATCATTTATGTCTACACCTTATAGGTGCCTGATGTTCTTTCCCTCATCATCTCCATTGTCCTGTAATATTTGTCATCATGGCCCACTGACTTGCAAAATTTGCAATATGAACTCTTAGGCACTGTCTGGTATTTATGCATCATTGGAAAATGTTATAGATCATGCCCCTGTGTCTTACAGATCTCACACCATAGTCCTCTTGTCAGCAAAGGGTTTGGTTGTCCTATAGCCATGCATTGCACTAAAGTTGGGCATTCATTTTTGTGGTGTCCTTCTGTCCTACATGCGGTACACCAAATAGCTTCTCTTTTGTCCTTACCCATGTTTTAGTTTAATTGAAATGTTAGATTCTTGAGGTCCTCCTTCATCTCCTCCATTGATGGATATGTCTTCTTGTTGAATTTCTCACTAGTTTAGGCTCATGCATTTAATTTAAATTTTGTGTTTAGCATTTAGTTGCATTAAACCAAGATCACGAGAAGAATAATCATGCACAAGAACAACAGAAGTATCTTGGGAAACCCTTCTCAACAAGAGAAGAAAACCTAGCCAATATTTTTCGATATTCTTCAAGAGAAAGACCTCCCACGCCATCAACAAACCTAGCACACAAGAGGGTGTTGTAATTCTCATAATTTCAAACCACAACTTCTGAAATCATGAGATGAAAAAAAGATAAGTGTGTTTCCTCAATGAGGATTCACCTTTATTTATACAAAAATTATCACATCAAATGATGTGTCTATTGGCACAATAGGGTCAACCTCAATAACTCAAAATATAATTAATAATTACAATATTAATTATCTTTCACTTTATAGTGCGGTCTACTTGTACCCTTTACATCACAATTAGGGTTAAAGGTAAATCTTACTCTTAGACAATATAGCAAGGGATCTCACACACCCACTAGTGCTCAACCATTAGGGGCATGTCCACCTGTGCTGAGCCATAGGGATGTCCAAGTAAACATATCTCTATCTCACTGCATCTCACAGGAGAATCATCTGGACACACACGCACTAGTGCTCAGCCACTAGGATCATGTCCACTTGTTCTCAACCACAAGGACGTCCTACTCAACATATCTCTATCTCACCGCATCTCACAGTATAATCATATGGAGTACCACATCATCTCAAATCTCTACACATAGGAGAAAAGTAAACCCATCACATGGGATCCTTCACCCCTCACAGGGGTACACATCGTTTCATCTCAAACAACACACCCATCTCATGGGAATCTTCCCTTCTCATGGGCACACATTATTCCATCTCCATCTCAGAGAGTATGACACACCTAGCTCATGGGCATCTTCCCTACATAAGGTAACACAACATTCCATCTCCATCTCAGAGAGGAACAACACACCCATCTTATGGGCACACCCAACTCATGGGATCTCTCACAGACCGACTCACTCAATTTAAGTCCTAGAGGATGTCTCATGTAGCTACAATCATCAACACTTATGATATTGGTTCTCTTCTAGTTGTAAGGCTGCCTGTAGAGCCTCTGCCTGAGTTTGAAACTTTTGTTGTCTCAAAGCGTATTTCAAGTGTGGTAGCAGGGAATTCACAAATAGATGTCTATGTTTCATATATGTCATGACATACTTCAGCTTTCCCTTCAATCGTTTGAATCTCTGTTCAATCTCCCAAACAAATTCCCCTGGTTTTTGTTTGATCTCTATCATCTCATTCATGTACTGATCCTCTGAGCTAGGCTTTTGGAATTCATTTATCAGCAACTTCTTGATGTCCACAATCGTTCTGGTTTTTCCTAGTGGATTGTTTGTGTAACGTCCCCAGCCATCCATGCCGGTCCACGCTACTCCAGAGAACTCTTATTGTTCTCTCTGCAGAACATACTGTAACATACCCAATATCCAACTGAGTTATGCCACATAAATTTTTCGAACTGCATGCAATTACTATACATACACACGAAACTCTTCTGAAAGCATTATATATAAAATGTGAACACACAAATACATCTATAAATACATGCATTCACACCGAAATAACAGTAAACATATACATGCAGCATATACAGGAAATACCCATAAAAATAAACACAGTTATAACCGCACATATGACAACCAATAAAAATAAGCATGTAAATAACAATGCAGCATGTAAATTTATCACACAATTGAAACTTATCTTGGTAATAATGTCACCAACTGTGTGCAGACCTTTCACAAACCTCCCAGCCTTAGACCACACTGTTCATCACTCTCAACAGTGAGTCACCCCCGAGCTAGGACTAAACTCCACCCAGGTAAAGGGATTTCCTAACTAGGCTAAAGGCTCATAGACAACAAGAAAGACTCTATCGCATGTTCCAACTCAAACTAATAGCCTACAGTCCCTCATTTCCCACATGCATGGCCCACCTAGGAAGTGTACCCCTTCTCTGCTCAACAGTCCTTCGACTGCCCCACTTCCTTTTTGAGCTTTAGCAACAAGCTGGACAGGAAGTCTCAGAGAACTGTAGTCGCAGTTTAGCACCTTTAGGAATTCAATTCCCATCAATTCTCTCACTCGGAGAATTTCTCATGGGTCCGACAACCCGCCTCTTCCATATCCCACGGGCTTGACATCCCACTTCTTCAATCCAGATCCTAAGCTAACTAGCTACACCCTCACAAAATGGCCATGGATACAGGTTCAGGTACAGTCATGAAGGTACGAAAGATAGCTCAATGGGTATGTGCATGCTCATGGATGATTGATTGGATGACTAAATGATGGAAGGAATGATGGGAAGAATGATGGAAAAGATGATAGGAAATGAACTAAGTCCCAACAATATGTATGCATGTCGCCAACTTGACACTTGTCATGTTGGGAGCTACTTTGGCCCACTTGTCCCCAACTTTGGAACTTAGGATAAAATGATTATTCATACTTTATGATTTAAGAAATATTAATATAATATTCCTTTTTGGCTTAAGCTCCCTAGCTTATCCCTTTTCCTTAACTTTTACGCCCCTCCCTTTCCCTAACCAGTGGATTTTAGTTCCCCATCTCTTTTATCGTGGTCGGTATGCGCAACGATGTATTTATATTAATTATGAGACATGTAAAAAAACAGGCGCACTAGCCTTTAACATCTAGGCTCTCCGGCCTAATCAAAACATAAGCATAATAGCTTATAACCACTGGCTCACTAGCCTATAAAACATAGCATAAACACAAAGGCTCCCTGGCCTCAATATCAAGCACACTTAAGTTGTTGCGTGCAGTATCCTGAAATGTGCACACTTCATCATTTTACTGCGCACTACATGCACGCACTATGCCATGAAAGGTGCATACAAAATGATGTCAGACAACTCACCAGCTTAAGTACATTTTCATTTACATTTACAATTGGGTTCGGCCTTAGGGATATTACAGTTTGTGGCTAAGTTCATGTACCAATCCAGTGTACGGTCTCTTACTGTGATAGATAACTATGAAAGTTTTGTATTCTCATCTGTGATCTTCTTTGCTTCCTAGATCTTTTCACAGATGAACAAGTGCTTCTTAGGGTCCTCATATGTCTCTCCCTTGAATTATGGTAACCTGATGGTGGGGTCATGTCCTGCCATCCTGAATGATGAAATACTACCTCTATGCGGTGTATATCCTTGACTAATGCTTCCCTAACTAGCTCCCCCAGTTGTTGCTCCCTGTGTAGATGTACTTCCTATTGTGTGTCTTCCACTGAAATTCGGTTGTCTAAACGGTGGTGTTATTTCTGGTGTATTAGTCACAATGGATTCATGGGTTCCACACTGACACTGATATAGATAGGATATTTGCCTTCTGCTCCTACCCTTGGACCTCTTTTCTTCCTTTCATATGTCGCGTGTGGGATTTCCTCAATCTTGTCCATAGCCAGTAGATCCTCTAACTCTTCTTCATCACTTTCCAAGTCTTCCCTCGCGGCTATAGCTCTCTTATTATTGTTCATCTTATATTGGTAGGGTGCTCCACTACATATTCTTCCAATTGTTGCCATGATCTTCTTGATCTGGTCTTCCTCCATCATGATTGGGTCCAAGGCCTCCTCCTTCTTTCTTTTATCCATCTCTTCCTCCATTTCTCCAGCTCTTGTTAGTGCTTACCCCCTTCCCCCATGCACAGAGGGAAGTTTATCTCTTTGATTCCATTGTTATTACACATTTGTTATACAGTAAAATCTTGATGGAAGTATACAACGATCTGATATACCTAACTCTAGGTCCCTTTAAGAACTCTTTCTCTACTGCATTGTAAGACTTTGCAATATCTACTTCAAATTCTGTGATAAATCCTGCAACAATGTTGTCTAACCAAAAATATACTACGCCTATAAATTTATTGTCAACTTGTTGTAATTGCACGATCTCCACAGAATTCCACTCTAGTTTTCTAATCTGATTTGTAGGGTGGTTTTCTTTCAACCTCAATATCCACTCCTACAACACATGCGGGAAATCGCAGAAAAATACTTCATGCAAGTCGCTAAATACATACTTGTCCAAATATTTGCGCGGTGTTAACTTCGGTTTTATGTTATCTTTCTGCGCAAATTCCATCTTCTTTGTTTTCAACCAGCTCTCGATCTATTCCTTCGTTGGGTTCCACAGTATAAACATCCCCTTTTATATTCTCATTCTTTTTAACATTTTCTCACCAAATCTGACATTATTTTCATGATTCTTCAGCGGATCTCGTTCACTCAATCCCATTATGTTCTAATTGGAAAAAGAACCATTTGTTGGTTACTTCACTCTTTCTACCATTATTAGGCTGACCCAAGTTCATATCTACTATGGTTTCCAACAAAACCCCCTAAAACTATCGGCCCTCCTAGTAAACCAGAAAGCAACACAATGCACAAAATGCACTACATAGTCTCACCTGAGATAGTTCTTATGGGTGGTTGCAACACTCATATGCTTGCAGCCTGGGAACAAGTGGGGATATGGGATTAAACTCTGTGATCTTCATTTTTTACTTTAACATTCATCTTATATTGAATATCCTATCATTCTTATTCATTCATGTAAAATGGCAGATCTAACTAGTCATTCACACATTTTTCTAACATCTAATCATTGACAGTAAAGGAAATACACAATATTCAATCACATAACATATGATCCACCATGGTTCACCCCTCCTAGGCTACGTCCACAAACATTTGGCTGCTTTGATCTGTTATTATGGTGTTTCCAAAACTACAGCGTCGCGCGCATTACAACTCTCCATCAAACAGGTCGAGACCTACAATGAGGCTGACTAGATCACACCAGGCTCCTCAACATGTGATCTAACCATCAAGATCTACCTTATTTACTCTCCTCATCTCAACAGCTTACAAAAAATATTGGATTTACAATCATTTTGTCGTCAAATGACATAGTAACAATGACCAACCCTGACCTAGACCTCCTAAGTACCTACTTATACATATTTTTGGCTTACAATCCATTACATATTCTTACCAAAAGCCTAACCCTATCATGGCTAGGTCTTCTTGCATGCGTGATTCGCATGCTTTCCTCTTCTGCATGTGTGTTTGTCTTGCACATGTTTCTTTTATTGTGTATGTGTCTACCTTACACATGTTGCTTTTCCTGCATGCGTGTCTGCCTTACACGTGTTTCTTTTCTTACCAGCTATCTTTTCCTTCTTTGTGCTTTATTCTCCAAAATTAGTCTTTACCCCAAAAATGGGTCTGTGCCCAACAATAGGCTTATTACTTTGCAAATTTTCCCAAGCTTAAACCTGGAGCATATTGTCAAAGTAAAACTCTTGAGCCATCGATCTTTTCCCTGAGTGGACGGTCAGATATTTTTCGTGCGACAATATTCGGTTTGCAACTTTGGATGGTCCGAGTTAACACTCTGAACGGTCTCATTCATACTCTGAATGAATTTTAATCGTGAAAACTTATCGTCATTGAAAGGACGATCCAAATCTTCGATGTGCAAAATGAAGCTATGGGGGAATATTCTTCGATATCCCTTGTCAATACCATGAAACTCCACAAGACTTCTAGATGGCGAATAATCATCTCTAAATGCACATCATCTCCCCCTTTTCAGGCTTTAAACTTTGGCACAAAAATCAAAGAAGGAATATTCTTTGATTCTTTTTTTCGATCCCTTTTCACTAACGCGTTAGAGAAGGCTGTGAAATGGCTTCTCCATTGGATGATGTAGATTTCTCCAGATTCGTTGAACAACTAGATTTCACTCTCAGATTTAATATGTTGAGATGGGAATTGAACTAGAGATAGGAAGACTCTGATGCGAGGATTCGAACACACACTATACTATTTTTTGGGTCCAATAGAAAATTGATCAAAACCATTGATCTGGTGGTATTTCTCTTTTTTAGGTTCAAGAATCAATGGTCCATATTAACCCACTGGCTTGGTCAATTGTTGTTGAGTGACAATTTTTTAGCGGCCATAATTTTTTCTACAGGCGTCGGAATGAAGCCTGTGATACCTCGTTGGAAATATATCAAGTAGAGGAATGGAGTGGTATAGGTCTCCATGCCAAACAATTGATAGAATACATTAGAAAATGTAGAAAACATACCACAGATTTGGAGGGAAGAATGGACATACCAACTTCAAGCAGTCATTCAGGGTCATGAGTAATGAAATCAGACCCAAGATAGATCGATGGAAATATGGAAGAGAGAAAAACAAGATGGAATGGTAAATGTTGGTAGTCTGAAATAGAAAATCCTTCGAAAATAAAGAACACAAAGCAGATCCAAATTTAATCAGAAAATAGGTGGCTTGTGTTCAAACAATCACAATTGAAGCTACAAGAGTCGAAATTACATTTGCAAGAGCACGATGAAAGACCGAGATGAAGGAGAATAATCTGGGATGATCTTAGTCAACAAAGAAATGCCCAAAAACTATTCGAATAGAAAAAGAAAACAAAATCTTAGAATCAATTTTTTTTAAGAATAATCATTTGTAAATTGCTTTAGGGAAAAATAACCACCCAGGAGTCCTTTCAGATTCTCTTTGTAATTCCCACACATTTGTTTTTGAAATTCAAAATAAGAAACTGAAGGAAAAGGAAACGAAGAGTCGGGAGAACTGAAGAGTCTCTCTCTCTTGTCTTATAAAAAATAACTCTTGGGATAGATGAGGGACTTTTTCCCTTTGTAAGAAAAGATGGTACTTTTACTTCTGAGTAATAAAGAGCAAGAACATTTTGAGGTCATCAATGTTTGCAAATTCTTGTGGGACTATTCTACACTTGTATTTTTGGTTTACATTTTCTAGGTATCGACTATGTGAACTATTTATGTGCTTCGTATTCAAGATTCTTATGTTGTTGTGATTTCTTTTGAGTGCATGGATGATGTTACAGATTTCCTTTGCAACTATTTGGGAGGATTTCTATAGTATTATTGTCATAACATGTTGTTGGTTGTCGTGAACTATTTATGTTGTCAAAGTATCATTTTAAGTTGTGCTCATCTTCTAGTTTTTCTTTCAGGATAGATTAGAATTATTTAGATTAGATTAGTCTCATCTAGTTAGATTAGTCTTAGAATTATTTAGAACTTTTTGGGGGGTAGTTCGTTCTGTTTCCCCTTTTTATTCTTTTTATTTTGACCTATATACCCATATACTTGCAGGAAATGTTACTTCAAATGAGAGTAGGTCTAATTGGGACCTTCCATCGAGTGTTTTCCCTCATCTACTTGACCGGTCATTTCGACCCGTCAACAGGTTTTGTAAAACATATCAAAGGATTAAAAAAGATTTCTTTTGCAAAGGAATGAAGAAATACATTCAAACATCTATAAGAGAATATCATGTTTTCCGAAGAAATAAAGGAGAAACAGTAAAAACTCCAGAGTTACTTCATCCTTTACACATACCTAATCAAATATGGGAAGATATATGAATGGATTTCATTATAGGTTTACCCGAAATCAGAAGGTAAGGATGTCATTTTTGTGGTTGTGGATAGACTCACAAAATATGCACACTTTTGTGGAATTCAAAGTATATATACGGAAAGTCAAGTAGCAGAAGTTTTCATAAAGGAAATCCATAAGCTTCATAGATTTCCTAAAGTAATAGTAGGTGACAGAGATCCAAAATTCATCGTAAATATTTGGAAAGAATTATGGAAGATGAGTCGAAAAACACTAGTTATGAGCTCAGCATATCATCCACAAACAAATGGTCAAACAGAAATAGTTAATAAATATTTAAAGGGTTATTTTCGTTTCTATTCTTCAGACAAGCAATATCAATTGGTGAAGTGGCTTCCTCTAGCATAATGGTGGTATAATAAAACCTATGACACATCTACTAAGATGTCCCTATTTTAAGTCGTTTATGGATATGTAGCTCCTAGTATCTCATATTTTTTGCAGGACCATTCCAAAATGGAGGCAATAGAGTCACATATGGAAAAGACTAAAGAAACTTAGACAATTATTAAGCAAAACCTTCAATTGGCACAAAACATGATGAACTAGAAAGAAGATCAACATTGAAGTGAAAGACAATTTGAGGAGGGTGATTGGGTATTTTTAAGACTTCAACCTTATAAGCAATATACTCTCAAACAAAAGAAGAATTAGAAATTAGCTCCAAAATTGTATGGACCCTACAAGATTATTCGCAATATTGAACAAGTGGCCTATGAGTTAGATTTGTTTTCTTCTCACATTCATAAGGTTTTTCATATATCTTCCCTGAAAAAAGTTTTGGGACAAACTATGCCAGTGCAGTTAGAACTTCCAGAATTATATGAAGAAGGGAAGTTGATTCTTGAACTATAAAAAGTTATAGATAGGCGTTCTATATCTTTGCGAAATAGAACTATTATGCAGTACCTAATCAAGTAAAAGAATATGATGCTAGATGAAGCTACATGGAAAAATGAGTAGTTCATGAAGAAACATCTTCAATTACAAGCTTTGAGGGCAAAGCGTTTTTAAAAAGAGAGGGGCTATGTTAAGGCTCTAACACCTGTTTGTTAATAGTTTATTAGTTATGATTAGGTTGGTTTATTGGTAGGTTACATCATGCTCACTTCATCTCATATTTATAATAAAGGAGAATTATTTGTATAATCATATTCTCTTGTCTTCTTAATTGGATATATTGTAAAAGGAGGTTTTCCCCTCAAAGTGGACTGTACTCATTAACTTTTTTATCATTGTTAAGGTGTTGGATCATAACAGTTGATTCATATTGAGAAGAAGAAAATTAATCCTAAGTTCCTTATCTATTTAGGGTTTATCCAATCGCAGACAAATAGTAGTCTTTGTAGACCTATTTATCTTATCAAATAATATAATTTTTACCTTTACTCAAGTCCATAAAGTAAAATTTTTATACTATATTGCAGTTTGGGGTAAATTCCCAATTATATAAGCAATATGTGTCCTAGCTTTAGAGTTAATCAAACCTACTACTTGGGGCCAACGATTGGAATTGGAAAAACATTTAGAGCCACAATTCTAACAAATCATATGAGAGTTAGGGAGGCAATGTGAAGAGGAAACCATATGCTTGTATGGTTCAGTAAAGCTATCAAGATGGACTCGAAATGGAGAGTAAGCTAATTTCACATATGCAGGATTTGCTAGACTAGTCAAAATGTATGCATATTGCCAGGGAAGGGTGTGAGATTAAAATGCAATATCACTCGGACTAAAGAACTATTGTTAAAAGCTAAAATTTTATATGCAAGCAAATAAAAGCTCATTTCAAAATGTTCTTTAAGAAAAATAGTGGTGTAAGTGAATTGGCTTACAATATCTCTACTTGCAAGTTTTAATCTATAAAGAGAAAGAAAACTAGTGACAAAATTGAGCCTTCGGATTATGAGGTGGTGAGAAACATTAACTAAGAAATTCAAACAATAAAGATAGGACACTCTGAAGGATCTCTCCTTACTGGGAATATTTATCACTGATTAATTTAGTAGTGCTACAAGGTATTGGGGTAGAAAATTGATAAGAATAAGTCTTGTGTGCAAACTCTTATGTGATTATTGACAACTCCAAGATTTTGAGAGATGATCAAATGCAAAGGGGGACTCTTTTATGAGCCTTTTGCTTGGAATTAGTGTTTCATATCACAATGTGAAAATGTGTAACTCTTGGTCTTTTTCATGTTACATTAAGGAAAACATTTGGATTCACATACAAGACAGTGATTGAAAGTCTTGACGAAGTGTGGATGGCTCAAGAGTATTTGTGTTACACCATTAATTGATGACCTAGTTAAGTTCTAACTTACGTTGACTAAAAATATGTGTCCCTTGCTATATTTAGGTGGGTTTTTTTTTTTATATGCATATTTCACCTATGTTACCAAGTATAAGTTTCAATCTAGAAATATTTTAATAATATTTCATTCCTTGGGACCTAATTTGTTATTCTTACTTGAGGATAAAATGCCTAACTAAATAATAAAGGGATATTTTATCGACTTTTCAAACATAGAACTTGTTAAAATAACAGGTGTGCTCATTTCACTATAGACAATATCACTATATTTTCACCCAACCATATGCACAAAGGACACCCTCGAGCACCTTAACCTTGATA
>JASDQU011025870.1:0-32116 GCA_032191745.1 Picea mariana
TGACAGTTTTGATTATTAGTACATGCACGAGATTTGCATGTACTAGCTACACATGCATTTCTTGTACATATACACTAGTATGTATGAGTTTTCTTGACTTACTTACTAATAATGTCGATTACTTGTTATGAATGTGTGAACCATGTTCTTGTTCTTTGTACCATAAGATACCTTATCTTCGGGACGAAGTTTCCTGAAGGGTGGGTGTATGTAACGACCCTTGATTATTAATTATATTTAATTTATTAATGTAATCCTAAAAGATTAGCTAAACTGTATTTATGTCTTAAAATAACATTTCTAATTGATTATTATTAAATAGTGTTCATAATGGTTAATGATTGATTAATTATTAATTAATTCATTAATTAATAAAACATTAAATTAATGGTGAATAATAAAATATACTACTAATTTAAGTTACGTTCCCGAAAATGGAAACATATTAATGAATGGATAAGGTATTTAATAATGGGATAAGGTATTTAATAATGGATAAGATATTAGGTGGGGAAGTTAATGAAGGGTAGGTGGTGAAGGAGGAATAAGGGGGGGGAAGGAGTTTGGAGGGGGATTCATTCGACGGGGAGTGGAGAAGGATTTTGGGGAGAGCTCTGAGTATTGGACAGAGGGAGGAATTTACAGTGCACCGGGGGGTTGCTGGAGGTTTTGGGCTCGGAGGGCTAGGATATCCGTTGATATCCTAGGGCTAGAAGCTAACTAGTCGGTAGGGAGGTCGGTTTTGGGTGGCGTCCTAAAGAAGAAAGCTAAGGAAGCAAGCTGTGGATAGCATCAGAGTTAAGGTATTTAAATTCAAATTTATGGATTGTTTACTTAGATTTATTACTCATTGACAAATTTTACTTGCGTAAGTGTTGAGAAAATTTTGAAAATTTTATTTCTTTATAAATCTTATAGAAATTACTATACATTTGATAGAATTATTAGCTGTTAATTTAAAACTGGTCATTACACTTCACCTCTAAAGTTACCCCTCATGCGGTAACCCATCCTCCCACTAAATATAATTTACAAGTTGGACCCCATCATCTAGACTTGGAACCACCCCTTCCACTTATAATGAAGTGACATTCAATATACCTTCTCCTTGAGGCACTTGGAAGTATCCCTCCAATGATTCCTAGACCATCAACTTTGATTAGGACCAACATACTAAAGCAAACCTCCCCTCTTCCTCCCCATTCTAAATATGGTTTGTCATTAAGAACTTCATCGTTCATTGATGTTTAGAGGGGAATGGAGCCTCCTCATGTACTATGTACTTATTAGCATGGAAGCACATGGATTCTCCCATTTTTTTTCCACCAACAACTGAGTTACGAAACTTTGATGGAAGATTATGTAAACTAGAAAGGATTATACCTAATCTCCCAATTGAGTGAGGTAGTAATACCATCTTGATCAATGTTACAGTCATGGCTAGTCTAATGGACTGCAATATCCTACTTGGATGTGAATAAATATATGTTATGAATGTTATGGTGTCTTCACTTTTTTGGGTTATGAAAGTCTCTCATGAAGGATGTATAGTCACCATTTATTAGCTCACATATTATGATCCCCCGTCACATCTAACACATGAAAAATATCTCACCTTCTATCACTCACCGATCCAATGCACTATGTAGCCACTTCCACTACCTGTGCAACATCAGTCCCACCAAGCATAGGATTATGGCCTTAGAGTCAGCTTCTCACCACTCCTGCTTGGAGGTTGGGTGGATTCATTTACCCTTTAGGGTATCCACACCCATTTCTTCCCCATTTGTGAAAGTACTCATACATCCTTAGCCACATTTTCTCTTAGTGATGAAGAATTATTTGAGGATATAACTTCTTTTGCTAGTCCTAGAGATGAAATCCACTTCAATCCTCCTTCTGAGTTCCTACATGGGCCTAACTACTCCATCAACATGCCCTCTAACTCCATTTCCCTTAGCAATAACTCTCCTCCTTTAAATCAATGTTTCCTCTTTTTCTTGATGGGGATTCTTTGTATCCCATGACCAACCCAAAGGCTATTGACTTCTCCCCCACATGGGATGTTGTTAAAAAAAATTATCTCCCAACACTTCTCATGTATGTTCATCCTTAAACTACCTATTTTTGTAGCTTTGATCCATTCTAGTTGGTATTTGGTAGCAACCCTTCCCTCAACTTACCTCCATTGATGTTGGGGTAGGTACCATTGTCCACCCTAGCTATCACACAAGAATTGGCTCAAGGAACAACACAAAATCACATTATTCCCTTTATGTGAACCATAATTACACCTACTTGTGTCCTATGCTTCTAGAAGTCATATTATCATGAGCCCCAATATGGCATAGTCGGATCAAATCACCAAGATAGTTTCATTACTTTTCATGGTGAGGCCCCATTTTCTTTGATCCATTTGGTTACCCTCCACGTGGGTGCCTTGGGCTCCCTCCACTTTATGGGAGTGTCTCCTTTGGGAACTCCTTGTTCCCTAGACTTCTTAAAAGGAGTGCCTCCTTTGGGAATTCCTCACTCAATAGTCTCCTTTATGAGGGAGTGCCTCCCTTGGGAACTCATTATTCCCTAGCCTCCTTAACTAGATTTCTTCCTTTCAAAACTCATAATTTCCTGGCCTCCTTAACAAGAATGCCTCCTTTAGATACCCTTCATTTCTCGGACTCCTTAACTAGAGTGCCTCATTTGGGAACTCCTTGTTCCCCAGCCTCCTTCGATAAACTCCTCACACCCTAGCATCCCTAATGGGATTACCTCCTTTGTGAAACTCCTCACTCCCTAACCTCCTTGGACTTTGTAGGATTAATTTCTTTGGGAAATCCTCATTTATTAGTCTCCCCGCACTTCATATTAGTTCCTCATTTGGGAACTCATTATTTGTGACCTATGAAATCTCCACCAATCTTGGCGTTGTCTATTTCTCACCATCCAAGAAACACCATCATTTTCAATATCATGTGATATATTTATGATCATTATAATCCTTCATCACACTAGTGAAGAACCCTCTATAGTATTTGTATTTTGTGCTTAGTTTTCCAGCACTCTCTTGCCATGAGTTATGTTTGTGTGTGTGACATCATAAAAGGAATCCATTTTTCATGCATCTTCAATGGTGCCCTACAATCATTACAATTTACCTTTTTCCACCCTTTTGAATTTTTTGTAGATTCCACCCTATCTCGGTGAGTTGACTCAACACTCTTAGCTTCATTAATGTGCTCATTAGACAAAGAACCAAATCATTAATGGGTTTCCCTAGTTTAGCACATTTTTTATTATGCAACCCATTATGCACATTTCCCCTTATGATCGTGAGTCTTTGTAGTTCACTTTGCATCAAGAACCTCATACTTCACTCTTCCATTTGTTGGCCTCTAACCTTGGACTCCCAAGTGGTTATTTTTGGTTTAATGATGTGCATCTCACTATGTAGTTAAATCAATGATTCACTCCATTCATGTGTTTAAGCCTGTTTTCATTTAAATACTCATTCACTCATTCCAAGGGGACCCACCCCAAGTGTCCACCCTTGTTTCCTCCATTTTTTATCGCATTCCTTGCACAGAATGTGGAACCCCTTTGTGACATTTAACACGTGTCTCCTTCTTATAACATATTCATTATTTATTCTTTATAATAGTCAAAATCAACACATCATAAAAAATAAAACAAGAAAAATAAATAAATTTCTCATTGTCATAATAGGTTTGCACCATGTTACTTATCATTACTAATTTGACTAGCTATTATTATTTCCCTTGTTCAAAGCATTGGTACTAATTTGCTCTTGCTTCTCCATTGATATAGAGCATGTTATTTGTTTTCATTCCACTCTTACCATCTAGTTGAGTTTGTCACAATGGTTTTTGAGTTTTTCACTTGCCATACATTAGACCTTGTCACTTTGATTCTTGCATCTTATTCATGCCATCAACTTGCCTTTGTCTACATGATCTCTAGTACACCATCCACATTACTCACATCCTAATCTTCAGTCGATTATCTTCTTGGTTTATGGTTAGTGCCTAGGTCAACCATCATTGATGATTCATTGAAGGGAAATTTAGTCTCCCACCACTATCTCATCTTATTGTGTCAAGTCCAAGTCTATTACATATATATGTACATTTTATACCTCATGTTGGTTGATAAACAATCATCATTTCCCTTACTGCAATGGATCTACCCCTATCAACGCCAATTTATTTTCTCTGGGGATTTGATTTAGAGGTATAATACCTTGGTTACCATTTTCTTCATTGGTGGTTTACCTCGTATGCAGTAGTGGATAATCCAGAATGGTCCTTGATTGTATGGTTCCCTCTTGTCTTTGACTTTAGCACATCCTTTCGTAGTGCATTGGTTTGTACTCTTGCCTTGGTACCCATTACCATTATTGGTGGGATACCTCATGTTTTGTAGGTATTTTCATATTGATCTCTAACCAAATGGTTTCTCCCATGATTCACCACTTCTCATTATTACACCATGGAGATTTGCACATAGTGGTAGCAATGTTCTAGATCTAGTTGAAGAATAGGAACATGTATGTCTCTTTTCCAACATTTGCTCTGAGCCTTCAATTTTAACTTACATCCAACCAATTCTACATGTTATGAGCCTTCAATTTGAAATTACATCCAACCAATTCTACATGTTTTGAGCCTCCTTTTTAGCGGGCCTCATTTGATACAACCCTTTTACCCCAAGGGAAACATTGCTCCGTCAACATTTTAGATTGAAGCAACATTCATTTTTATATTATCATGATCTATCTCAATAAGCCATGGTCCCATATTGTGCTTAACTTGACTATTTCATCAGATGGTATACCCACCTCATTTGTAAAGAGATTGTGTGTGTGTATCACCTCACTATTGTAAGGGGTCTCTTTTCTTTCTCCATTGGGGTTCCTTTAGTTCATGATCTCTCTCTCAAATTTAAAATGAAATATGTTATTAATATTGGCTATATGATGTGCTCATAAACTCATGGATCAAGGGGCATATGTTATCACACCAATTTCATCCACCTAGTACATTTTATACAATTTTATCCAAAGACATCCTAAATCAGCATTAACAACCTAATACACCCACTGCATGCATTATAAGTCCATCACATATCTCACATCTAAGCAAAAATTTACGTTTACCATCACATGGGTCATGTGACCTTTCCTCTATTAGTCAAACTATCATGCTTGGATTCTATTGATACTCATGTGATACTTGTCACATTGTGATTTGTGCATTTTTGTGGCGCAACAATACCCAAAGTATTCTAAAATGGTTAGACAATGAATGTAAGGATGTTCCAAACATCCTTTCTCATCAATGGAAGGGTACTTAACCCTACTTTATGTCAAGTTAGACACAAGGGGGCACATGGGATCCCATGCCTGAATCTTTTGCATTCCCACTTGAAATAGTTCACCTTCTAGTTTAGCAATGGCCTACAAATACAATCCTCCCCCATGATTTTGGTATATCTTCTTAGTTTTAAGGTAATGTTATTGATATTTTTCCAAAGAGTGAGAATACCATTGATTCCACTCATATTTTATTGTGTTTCCTCACACTCATGTTGCCCATTTGCCCTTCCAAACTACCATTGTATAAGGGGAATTACTACCAGATTGATTCCACATCAAAGAGAGCCTAATGGGGAAATCAAAGAACCCTCCTACATAGAAGGAATGGATTCCAAAGCTACAAAATTATCCCTAGGAGATACATTTATTGTTTTATTGTCTTTCAATTGGATTATAAGGAATTTCTTTTCTTTTCCCCCAAAATGTTGTTTGAGCCGTTTAAACTCATTGTCTAAATATTTTATTAGTTAATATAAATGCATAAGGATAGTATAGATTGCATTACTTTGTTATTGACTCACACTTGTCTACCCTTGGCTCTACATTTAATTGAGATAGGTTTTTGGTGCACACACACACACACCAAACCCTATCTACAAGTATCATAAGCACACCACTCATAATTTAATTAGATGTTGTGTCCTTCAATGGAATAATTCTTCCACTTCCTGAGAAGGATCACCATCCACCACCCCAATCCAAGTTTCAACTTCTGAGCATGACATTTCTCTTAGACTGGTAGTTTCATCTCAACTCGACACAATTTCTCCTCAACTCAAACCCAAACATGAACTAATGACATTTGGATCACTTCCCCCAACTAAAGCTTGGGTTGATGTGAATCTTGGTTCTCACGAGACTCCACCTTATTTAATTGGTTGTATTAACATAACCTCTTGATACATAGAGACCAAGCCTTCTTTAGTACACTATAAAAATGATTAGTAGTTGGTTTCCAAGATTATCTTGATGCCTCCTCCTCCTCCTTTGAATCTGCATTCACCTAGTGACCCTCTTCCTTTGAGCTTCCCTACTTTGGATCCTCTTCCCTCATAGGAATACCTTGTTGAGCACACACTTATACTAAGAGGGGGGGGTGAATCAATATAAGGATATATTTTTATTTTTAAACATTCATAAACCATAATGAAGCAATCACATAAATGTAACAACTAGAAGACACAATAGTTAACATGGAAACCCTTTCGGTAGAAAACCACAAAAACTTATTTTTATAAATCTTTAGGCACCAACCTATGGTTACAAATATAACCTACTGGATACACCGATCCCCTCTGCTATTTGTAGTCACCGACCTACATGAGGCATCGATCCCCTTTGTTGTTTGTAGTCACCGACCTACAGGATACACCAATCCCCTTCTACTGTTTGTAGGCACCAAACTACAGGAGACACCAATCCCCTTTGTCGTTTGTAGGCACCGACCTACTAGAGACACCAATCTCCACAACTGTTTTTTTTGTAAGCACCAACCTACTTACAAGTTTACAAGTTCTTCTTATGCATTTATTTCATTGGTCTACTTGTTGCTTCTATCTTCACCAAATCTGCTCTAAGCTCATTACTTATGCTTTCACTAGATCTATTCTGCACTCGCTACTTCTACTTTCACCATATTATCTCTACACTCACTACTTCTACTTTATCCAAATCAGCTTGACACTCACTCCTACTTTCGTCAAATCTGCTCGACGCTCACTCCTTCTGCTTTCACCATATCTTCTCAACACTTTCTACTTCTTCTTTAGCTTTGCCTTGTTAGATATTCTTTCTTCTTCTTCTACTTCTACCTTAGATATACCTTTGCAAGTTTTGTTTGCTAGAATACCAAATCTATTTGCTAGAACACCATATATAATCTTCGCTAATATTTAATCATCGCTCCTTGAATGATATTCAATCGTCACTCCTCAAATTATATGCATAAGAATATTACATTTTCACCCACACACTTTATTTCTCACACATCTTCTCCTTTTATAATTCACCATTAACTATACATAGTCGAGTCAACAAGAAGACATCAATTGGGTTCGCATATCAACAACTTTGAGTGTCCCCCCCCTTGAGAGATCAATAAGTAGAAGCAATAGTTCGTGTCGAAAATTCAAGTTAACAGACAACCTAGTTGAAACTTAGTCAACAAATACTCAGTTGAAACTCCAGTCAATTATCATGTTGGGTTGATCATCGATCGACCACTTCCAAGGAAATCATCAGTAAGTAAGAGGAACATTGCACAACTATACAGTTGATGATACAAAACGATATGAAGTCCCCAAACATTTGGTCAAATGATTCCACATTCATCCATCAATCCAACCACAATCTATCATGGTAATTGGAACTAGTCCACAATTATATCTTTCACATCTCTTCTGCCAAGATATGAAAGCATGATTTCCATTCCTTATATTTTTATGGTGAGGATGATGATAGGGCACAAATATTTATGTTGGTTGATCAGAGGAAGTAGGCTCAGGGTCAGGTTCACTTACATGAGTAGAACAACTTGACGTATCAACGACAATGTCATATTTAACATCATGCTCAAATTTTGGCATGTGATGAACATGCAACTCATCAATCTGTTCAGCACAATCAATAGTAGGTTTTTCTTTTGGAAAACTAATCTGAACTCCTCCTGCAACAAATTAAACTTCCTTGCTTGTAGCAAGGCCAGGTGTAGGTAGGGAGGCAACAACAACATCATATCCAAGACTAGTCTTAATGAATGGATACCTTTGACAACTGATGATATCATCTAAGGTTTCTACACTCCTTTTAAACTTCGACTCAATAGTTGTTTTCTTCAGTTCCTTTCTTAAGGAAAAAATTTCATCTTCTAGCTTCTTGCAATTTTCTTCCTTTTCCTTAAATTGTATTCTCGCCACTTCTTCTATCCTTCTTGCCTCTTCTAATTGAAATTTTAGGCTTATTATAATATATTCTGATTCTTCAAGGCTTTGTGATATTTTGGCCTTTGAATCATGACCCTCTTCTTCATATTTATGCAGTTGCTCCTTTTGTTTCAAATTATTTTTCCTCAACTTCTTTACTTCGCTTAAGGCACACGTGAGTTCTTCTTCAAGATCCACTTCTCCATTTGTCTCTGTGTTTTCCTCTTCTTTTGAATCGATCATTTCTTTGTCTTCATCAATATTTGTTTCGATTGCAATAAAAAAGAGTTTCTTCTCTATCACTACCGGAACTGCTTTTACTGCTTTCTTCAGACGAATCACTGACCCCTTTCGAGTAGAGGCTCTTCTTCTGCTTATAAGAGTTATTATTTTCATGCTTGTCTTATTTGTGGTTATTTGTGTGTTGATGATGTTTTATCTTTACGTTATTGTCTTCTTCATAATCACTACTTTCATTTTTTGCATGTGGACACTTAGCAAGAAAATGTCCTACTTTTCCACAGTTAAAGCATTTAAATGGAAACTTACCTTTGTATTTTCTAAATCCCTTTTTGAGTTTTCTCACAAAATTTGCTTCCTCTGTGTTTGATTCACAATTGAAACAATCACTTGATTTGTGCTCTTTGTTCTTCATCTTCTTTGAGGCTTTGAAAGTTGCACACACTTATATTGAGGGGTGGTTGAAGCAATATAAGGCTATCTTTTTATTTTTAACATTCATAAACCATAATGAAGCAATCACATAAATGTAACAACTAGAAGACACAATATTTAATGTAGAAACTCTTTCGAGAAAAAACCAGAAAAAATTATCTTTATAAATTTGTAGGCACCAAACTACTAGAGACATCGATCCCCTTTTGCTGTTTGTAGGCACTGAACTACATGAGACATCAATCCCCTCTACAATTTGTGGGCACCAACCTACAAGAGACACCAATCCCCTTCTGTTTTTTGTAGGAACCAACCTACATGAGACACCAATCCCCTCTATTGTTTGTAGGAACCGACTTACTAGAGACACCAATCCCCACAATTGTTTGTTTTGTACGCACCAGCCTACTTGCAAGTTTACAAGTTCTTCATATGAATTTCCTTCACTGGTCTGCTTGTTGCTTCTATCTTCACCAAATATGCTCTGAGCTCGTTACTTATGCTTTCACTAGATCTTCTCTGCACTCACTACTTCTACTTTCACCATATCAGCTCTTCACTCACTACTTCTACTTTCGTTAGATCATCTTGGCACTCACTCCTACTTTCATCAAATCTGCTCAACGCTCGCTCCTTCTGCTTTCGCAAGATCTGCTTGGCACTCACTAATTTCACTTTAGCTCTGCCTTCACTAGATATTCTTGTTTCTTCTTCTAATTCTACCTTAGATCTTCCTTTATAAGTTTTGTTTTTCTAGAATGCCAGATCTATTTTCTAGAACACCAAATCTGATCTTCGCTAATGTTTAATTGTCACTCCTTAAATGATATTCAATCGTCACTCCTCAAATGATATGTACAAGAATATTACATTTTCACCCACACACTTTATTTCTAACGGTCCTCTTCTCCTTTTATACGTTACCATTAGTTATACATAAAAAGTCATGTTCATTTCAAAAGACACGACTTTTATTAAGCAAATAATTAATTTCCCCCTTTTTATTTTTTATTTATTTTTCAACATACCATGGCCCTCCATGGGTAAAATATCACCATGGATTTTAAAACCATGTTCAAATACCATGTTCACTTTTACTCCACTTTTACTTTTACCTTTTTTAATCCACTTTCATGTTTACTCCACTTTTACGTAACTTCATTTCTAATCCGCTTTCATGTTTTACTCCACTTTCAAGTAACTTCATTTATAATCCACTTTCACTTTCGTATTTGTTAAGGTCACAATTTGAATATTTATATGTGAATACTTACTTACCTTTGACATCGATGACAATAATTTATTCAGCATACCTCTTTATCCTCCCTCTTATACCTTCCTCTCATCCTCTGTCACTGCCTCTTATCCTTATCCAACCTTCCTCGATATGGATGACTTTGTCCATGTCTCTTCCTTTGTCTCTCTCCTTCATCTTCTTTCTCTTTCCCTCCTCAACTAGCCTCTTCCTGAGTCTTATCTTCCACTCGTGTAAGTTCCCCTCTCTATTTTGCATCCTCCTTTAGTGTGGTGTTATCACTTTCCTCCTTTTGGAAACAACTCTAGCATGCTCCATGTTCATCTGAAATCTTTTTCTGGTTTGCTTGACCCTTCACCCTCTTCTCATATGCCATGACTTTATTAGGGAAATACTCCTTTTTCCTCTCTCCTTTGTCTCCTCCCCTTTTGGTTGCCTTGTTGGTGATTGACTTCCTTTAGGCCATTGTCTTAAGTAGGGTCTGGATCAAGATTGTTTCCCCCTTGTTGGGATTGATCATTTCTCCCCTGCCTCTTGGTCTCTTCCTTGAGATGATGGATTTAGTAGCCATATCTTGTAGCCTACAATTACAATATCACTTCCATCTCTCTAGCATCTCCATTCTCTCAGCTATTGCCTCCCACCTTTTCTAGTCCTACCCTAGCATGTCATTTATTTTCTTTCCTTATTTGTCTTTCTTTCTTTCTCCCAACCCCTTACTAGCTCCATGTTGGTGTTTCCACCTCTTACCTTCATTGTTGTTTTATCAATGGCGTTGCCTCCAACAACCTTGCTAGATTTGTGTTAGTATTTCCTTCTCTTGCCTTTAGTGGTGCTTCATTAGTGTCATCACCTCCTACATGCTCTCTAGTTTCATGTTGGCATTGTCATCTCTTACCTTTGATGATGGTTCACCAACATTGTTTCCTTCCACACCCTAGAGTTGTTACCTCTTTCATCCATTGATACTTCACCAATGTCATTTCCTTCTCTCCTTTCCCTTCTTTCCTTCACTCACTTCCTGTCCTACCCAAGGAGTTGGTGTTGTCTTTGCCCACACTTAGAAAAATCATATAACATTTATATCCTAGGTATATAGCTTGATTTCACACTGAGATTACAATGTTCACATCTTTCACATATCTCAACAAGATCCCACATCATCAACTCCTATGCTCAAGTAAGTGCAGGTATCCTTCTCGTACCCTCTCCCTCTTTCATTTCATTGCATCATTTACTTTCATAATTTAGCTACTATTTGACTTACATGGTAATTAGGCTTACATACATTTTATTTTATAGTTTAGTTGATGCTTTACTTTCATCGTAGTTAAAATTGTATTTCTCCTATATTTGCATTGTTTGCTTGACATTCATCTTTTCTTCTTGCTCTTTCTTTTCTCTTTTCCTTATCTTTGCTTGATATCATATCACCTACTGCTTTTGTATATTCACTTCACATTGATTATTGAGAATGCATGCACGTATTCCCATGACAGTTAAGAATCATGACCCAACATGTGAAGAAATCCCTCATGATTATGGGGCATGAGCTTAGGATACATGCACTCACAAGCACACTCCCACATACATTATCGATTTATCTTTGTTGTTGCTTTTCTTTCCTCCTTGTCTTCTATTTCTTTGTTTCTTTCTCTTCCTTCCTTGAAATTCACCACTATAATAAAATCTCTTACGAGGGTGAAAATATGTAGTATATGGATTTCACACTTTATTACTCACATATACTTACCCACTTAGAGGTACCAAGGTGTGACCTACTTTTGTGTCATTGCCATGCATGAGTTGTCCATTGATGGCATTGATACCTCTTGTCCTTCACAATGAATTCCTTTTGTGTTGGATCACCCTCCTTTGAGTCTCCCTGCCTTTATCCTAGATGGGCGAACTCCTTGGGATAACCAGTGCTTAGGTAGGGTCCCTTACCACTTTCTCTCTTGTATTTAGATTTTGGTTGTTGGTTTGACTCTACTAAACCCTTTGAGGAACCCCTTTTCCAGTTGGTTCTATCTTGGGCTTTGAGCCCATGGTTAGTTGGAATGATTCATTTTTGGTCCTCAACAACCAAAACCTATTTGGGCAAGATTCCATTGTTGTTAGAAAAACATGATCGTGTAGCAATAAAATAAAACAAATGCAAAAATAAAAAAAATAAAGATACATAATACAATAGATACATAGATATATGTGGTTCACCCAGTGTGGGCTACCTACATCAGAGAAATTGCCAGGTCCTTCCTTTATTATTATCCAGCAAATGAAGGGATACAACCTACAACATACTTATTGTAACTTCCTCTTCTTTCTCTCATAGTATCATCTCTCAGAATACAATATTCACTCACTCACCCAGCCACAATACAATTCCCTCATACATAAAAGAGGGTTCCCTTCTAGGTAAAAAATCCATAACATAATTTCTACTGACATATTTGCGAACTTATAATGAACAGTCCAAATTGACTACAAAATTACAATATTTTACAAGGCAATTTTTTCCAAAATTTTTGCTTCCGAGGCGCTGACCCCAAATCCCTTGCCAGGGGGGGATCCAAAATTCATCACCCCCCCCCCATTAGGTAATTGGATCCAATGTGGATAAAATAACACTTATGAATCAGTAAGATAATCAAGCTCCACAACCAACAATCTCCCACTTGGAGACTGATCACAACAACTCCATTGTTGTTGTACCTATTGGACTATGATCCACCTTGGACCTGGCCAATTTCTCATATTCACCTTCATGCTTGAAGGCTAGCTGAAAGTGAGCAGGAACTAAGTTTCTCTCTTGTTTCTACCTTTGTTAACATGTCTGCAGGATTATGGCTAGTATGTATCTTTTCCAACTTCAATTGTCCATCTTCCAAAACGGATCGTATGAAATGGTACCTAAGTTGCATATGCTTAGTATTAGAATAGAAGGTTGAGTTCTTTACAAGATGAATGGCACCCTGGCTATCACAATACAACCTGTTATTCTCCTTCTTCTTTCCCAATTCCTCCATAAACCTTTGTAACCAAATCATCTATTTACTAGCCTCTGTAGTAGCAACATACTCTACTTCTGTTGTTGAAAGTGCAACAACCTTTTGTAGTTTCGAAATCCAAATTACTACAATTCCACCTACAGTAAAAACATACACTATGGTGCTTCTCCTGCTATCTTTATCACCTACCATATCTGAATCAACATGTCCCTATAGAATAGTGTTTGAACCTCCAAAACATAATGCATGAGTAGCAGTACCTCTCAAATACCTTAGTATCCACTTTACCTCCTCCCAATATTCTTTACCCGGATTGTTCATATACCTGCTCACAACTCCCATTGCATGTGCAATATTTGGTCTTGTGCACACCATAGCATACATCAAGCCACCAATTGTTGATGAATAAGGGACCCTGGACATGTATTTTATCTGCTCCTATGACTTGGGACACATTGTCTCTTAAAATAAACACAGTGATCAGAATGACATCTACTATATCCTTGTTCTGTCATAAACCTGTCAAACTTCAAATACCACTGTTTTGAATCTTTCTTTAGGCCATACAAGCTCTTCTTCAACCTGCATAACAAATTCTCCTTTCCTTTGACGTCATACCCTTGTGGTTACTACATTAAAATCTCTTCCTCCAAATCCAAATGAAGAAAAGTTTTTTTACATCTAACTGTTCAAGATGAAAATCTTCCACTGCCACAAGACTTAAAATATTCCTAATTGAAGTCATTTTAACAACAGGGAAAAACATTTCCTCAAAATCTATACCTTTCTTTTGTGCAAACCCCTTTACAACAAGCCTAGCCTTGTATTACTTTTTTCCTCCATCTTCTCCCTTCAACCTATGAACTCATTTATTCTGCAATGCTCTTTTTCCTGTAGGAAACTGAACCAAGTCCCAAGTCTGGTTATTTACCAAGGAAACCATTTCCTCTTTCATGCCTTGCTCCCACTTATTTTTAGTGTCTACATGCATTGCCTCTTCATAACTTTTTGGTTCACCAGAGTCAATCAACAATAAATAATACAATGAAGGAGAGTATTGTTCAGGGGGTCTATTTAACTTGGTATATCTTCTAACAATACTTGTAGGAGTTTGAGGTACTTGTTGCCCTTATTGTTGTACATTTTGATTTTCTGGTACTTTGGAATTTCATTTTCTTTGATTTCATCAAGCATTGTGTATTTTTTGTTTTCCTTTTCATGTTTCTTTCCCTGCGACTGATATTTGTACATGACCTTTTCATTGAATGCCACATATCTACTCCTAATAATTTTATGATTTTCATAATCCCATAAGGGATAACTAAAATAAAATCATTAACACCATATCCAATAAAGGTACACTTCTTGGATTTTTCCTCAAGCTTTGTTCTATTTTCTTTGTCAATATGGACAAATGCTTCAAAACTGAAAGTCTTCGTAAATGAATAGTTTACCTTTTTACTTGTCCATGCCTCTTCTGAAATGCCACCATCCAAGGATCTTGAAGGATATATGTTTATTAAGTAAACAACGGTATCCATAGCATCTGCCCAAAATTGTAATGGCAACCCAGCATGAAATCTCATACTTATTTCACATTCCATGATTGTCATGTTCATCCTTTCTGACACACCATTTTCTTGTGGTGTTCCTAGAACTCTCTTCTCTCTATGAATCCCATGGTATGAAAAGTAATCATTAAACTCCTTGTTGTAGTATTCACCTCCATTGTCTAATATGAGACACTTCAACTTTTTTCTTGTCTCATTCTCAACCAAAGCTTTCCATTACTTAAAAGTGTCAAAAACATTAGATTTTTGTCAAATGCAATAAACCCAAGTTTTTATAGTTGCATCATCAATAAAAGTAGCATATAACGAGACCCAGTAAGAGATGATACATGAACTAGTCTCCATACATCCGTATGCACAAGCTCTAACTTTTCACTCTTCTTTCCTTTTCAACCCTGAGAAATTTGACTCTCTTCTGCTTTCCATAAACACAGTGTTCACATAAATCCAAATCTACTTGTTTAATATCTTGCAACAAATTCCTTTTGTGAAGTATCTACATCCCCTTCTCACTCATGCGTCTAAGCCTATGATGCCATAGTGTTGTATCCACACTTGGAGAAGCTAAAGATATTGAAGAGTCGTCATTACCAATACATAAATACAATGTACTTACCTTCTCTCATTTTTCCATTACTAGTGATCCTTTAGTGACCTTTCACGCCTTATCTATAAATGTAGATATACAACCTTCACTTTCCAATTGTCCTCTTGAAATTAGATTTATTCTCAGATATCGTATATGTCTCACCTCTTTCAGTAACCATTGGTTTCCATTATTTTTTTTTATTTGTAGCTTACTCATTCCAACAATTTGACATGGTTCATCATCACCCAAATAAACGTGTCCAAAATCACCTTGAATATAATTTAAAAAACATTTCCTATGGGGTGTGGCATGAAATGAAGCCCCCGAATCTACTACCCAAGATTCAGTAATATTATCTAAATAAACAATCAAAACATCTTGTAGCACATCATGTGCTACATTTGCTTCTTGATTTTTCTCATGTTGTCCATTTCTTTGTTTCTTTGGAGCTATGTTGTCTTTCTTCAAATGTCCTTTCTTCCCACAATTCCAGCACTCTATCTTTCCTAGTCTGGATTTGAATCTACCTTTCCTAGACTTCCCATGGTTTCTTGGACTCTTTCCTCTTTCCCTTTGTTTTTCCCTATTCTCCACAGTTAATCCATTACCTGATGTCTCACCTATGTTTTTCCATCACATTTCCTCGCTAAGGATAACACCAACAACATCATCAAATTTCAAAGTGTTTGAACCAAATACAAAGTTACTTACAACCATGACCAAGTCATTCCATCTTTCTGGAAACGAGCACAAGATTAGAAGATCCCTAACCTCATAATCAAAGTCCACTTTTACATAACTTAGTTGATTAGTAACTGTATTGAATTCATTTAAATGATCGGCAACAAATCTATCTTCTGACATCTTCATATTAAATAATCACTTCATTAGAAATACCTTGTTGGAAGCCAAGGGTTTTTCATACAGTTTATACAATGCATTCATCAGATCCTCCATTGTCTCTTCTTTTGAAATATTGAAAGCCATCGACGCTGCCAGGCACAGTCGTATCATTCCCAGTGCCTTTCTGTCAAGAATTTCCCATTCTTCGTCCTTCATACTTGTTAGATGCTTTGCTTTTCCACCCAACGGTAGCTAAAGATCCTTATGATATAAATAATATTCCATATGCATCTTCCATAAAAGATAGTTTTGGCCGTGAAATTTGCCGACCTTAAAAATTCCATCTTCCCCCATTGCTCCCACTCAAACCAGGAACCCTCTTTTCATCTGAGTTACCTTTCGCTTTGATACCAGTTGTTAGAAAAACATGATTGAGGAGAAATAAAATAAAACAAATGCAGAAATAAAACACAGAATATATGCAATACAATAGAGACATAGATATACGTGGTTCACCCAATGTGGGCTATGCCCACCAGAGAAATTTCCAGGTCCTTCCTTTATTATTATCCAACAAATGAAGGGATATAACCTACAACATACCCGTTGTAACTTCCTCTTCTTTCTCTCACAGTATCCTCTCTTAGAATACAATATTCGCTCACTCACCCAGCTACAATACAATTCCATCATACATAAGAGAGGGTTCCCTTCTAGGAAAAAATCCATAACATAATTTCTACCATCATATTTGTGACCTTATAATGAACAGCCCAGATTGACTACAAAATTACAATATTTTACAAGGCAATTTTTTCTAAAATTTTTGCTTCAGGGGATCTACCCTAAGTGATGGAACCATGGCCTCACAGGACTTACCATGGGCGTTCCATAATGTGTATACTTCTCTTGATGTTCAGAATGTCCCTTGCTATCCAAATCATTGTCCAACAGAATGGAGAGCAAATTGCCCCAAATTTGAAGGTGATCCAGCTCTAGCAAACACCCATGTGGCTAATCATATGAACTATGTTTCAAGCCTAGATGTGCTACATGAGGATGTGCTAATGAAAAAAATTGTATCTTAATCATTGGAATCAAGTCAAAAGGATTGGCTCACACACTTATGTGATCCGAAGAGTATCCCTTCTTCTACAAAACTCATTGAATAATTTCTCAAGCATTATCGGCCAGTTACTCAGAGTTTGGAAGATGCTTTTCAAGAGCTCAAACACATTTTTTGCAAAGAAGGTTTTTCGATCAATGATGAGACAATAGATAAAGAAGTGATCGAAGAATATACTCATGAAAAAAATCCTGAAGAATATCCCGATGAAGAAAATCTGGACGAGACATTTGATGAAGAAGAAGTTCTCACGTCTACCCTTCCATTTGATGAAGACATCCAGACCTTTTTTCATCCTGCACATCAATAAGAGAACATGATAAGTGATAATTCTTTTGAATATCTTGATGACACCTTAATTTGTGACTTTGGAAGTGAAGAGTTGTTAAAGGAACCCTTGGATGCAACGGATCTTTCTAAAAAAGGGCACATGAAGCACTCTACATTAAGAATCAAGCCTCGTGTGATGAAGAGTCGTTGGAGGAGCATGTCCGTGAAGAGAAAAAAGAACCTTTATGAAGCGCAACATGTTGAGGCATCATTTTCTTTGTTCCTGCTTTATGAGGATGAGGTCGTTCAAACTTGTCTTCCTCCTGCACATGAAGATGAAGAAACGATTAGCCTCAATGATATATATGATCTTGTGAAAGACCCCTCTGACATGGTCGATCTACACATTGATGATTTCATATAGGTCGGGAGATGTAGATGGGATGTGAGTTGCTTCAGTATTGATAGAGATCCCATTTATGACATTGAGGGTAGCTCTCAAGCAGAGGGGGTTGAGTTTTCATCATTAGAGGAGTGGTCCTCATACATATATGATTCGTATTTTTGGCGGCCTGGAGATGATATAGTTACAGATTTGCTCCGCCCCTTCGAGGATGACTTGTCACAACATACTCAGATTGATTTTCGGTCATCCCTTGGTGCATACCCTTTTGAGGATGTAGATTTTTTTTATGAGGACTTCCAACCGTTGTGCTCATATTTTGAGGAATACCAGGACATGGCCATCTCATAATAGTCAGAGGTTCATTATTCAAATCATAAGTGTTTTCATATTGGAGATTTCCATGGATATTCATAGGGGAAGAGGCGGTGTTTTTCTACTCCTAAGTCTATTCCTTACCTCTTACGCTCTTCTCCAAGAGACCATGCAGTATTCTTTCGATCTCTCATTCCCTCTCAGTCCTCGACAAGCAGTGAGTCTTTGTGCGCGGATGAATATGAGCCTTAGTCTACATATAGTACCCCCCTTCAGAGATGGATTGATCAGTTTCATGGCCACACTTTCAGGCAGGATGATCGGGCTGATGGTTTCTCTTTCCAGCAGGACTTCCTCCCTCCCACCCATCTTCATGACTTTTATTTTATGATCGATTATATATATGTTTATACTCATGATTATTATGTGCTTAACTTATCTTTGTTGTATTACATGATTAAGCACAGGGGGAGATACTTTGATGAGGTGATCAAATGGTTGCACCGGTTGTGCGACTTCACCTAACATCATCAAACACGTGATCTTCAAGGCGCCAAGGCCCCAGGTAAGTAGGTAAGTCATCTTGTTTTCCCTGCAATTGCATCTTGATTTCTCATACTAGTTAAGATGCATTTCATTTCATTTTACTCCACCTGCATATTGATTTCATGCTTAGTTCAATTTTTTTTTAAAAAGAATGTCAAAATTATCTTTCCTAGTATTGTGGATTTTTTAATTATCATCATATGAGAACAAGGATGAGTACGCCATCCTGCACTTGATAGTTTGAGGTTTACTTGCAGGCACAGATATACCAAGAGATGTTGCGGTTCTCATGCACTCTACGATGACCACATGTCCCCAAGTAGGAGCCAAATGTTATCCCCATTTTGTGGATAACTAAGGATATGATGTCTCGAGACCCTCAAGTTGCAAATATGGAGTGTCGAGAGACTACATGACCAGTCGTACCCTTTGCAGAGCTGGAAAAACCACTCACCACCATAGACGGTCATAGGTTTATATATGGCATCCACCACACAAGTTGGCTTCTGAAAGGCAGTGGGCCTTGCTCTATGAGGTACAAGTCAGTATTATGGTGAGCATCATTTCAATATCTAAGCCATTTGATTGTGTTGTATCTTAGATTGCTCTATATTTCATGATATGTGGTTGGACATTATGCCTTTATCCCTGCTTCACCTTAGTGGTTGACATTGTGCCCTAGTAAGTGGTCTTCTTTGGGAATGGGTTTGTTGCTGGGAAATCCTTTAATGAGCCATCATACCATTCCCGACCATACTTACCATTTTCCATCGGTATTCCCCTCCATTTCCTTATCTCTTGGGATTTTAGGCTGTATTGAACCAAGAAGGGGTTGTCCCTCATTCTATGGGAAGAAGGAGCTAAAGGCCCAGATGGGTTGGTATTGGGTAAAAGATAAAATCCTTGTATAATCCTTTCAGATGCTTCACCCAAGGATCACCCAAAAAGGCAATGAAATGCTTATCTTTGAATAAAGGGGACCCACAATAAAATAAAATGCTTAAAAGGTTAGTTGAAGGATAGGAGGTCTCATAACAAGCCTACCTATCATGTCCATGGATATCTAGTGGTATGAAATTTTCATCATATGGTCACCAAACCAGGACAATGGCTCTCAGTTGCATGGATGAGAGAAAGGGGGTCTCATCACGAGCCAACCTTCTCATTTCCATTAGGTATTTGTGGGTGACATTTCCACCACCTGGTCACCATGCCAGGGCAGTGACCTTGAATCTCTCCTTATGTTATTATGAAATAAAATAAAAAGAAAGAAAGATAAAAGGCAATTGATGGGCTTGGAAAAAGTGCATTGCGGACGAACGTACCACACACCCTCTACAAAGGCATCCATGAATGAGACACTACAACCCCTTGTATGTCATGAACCCTATGCCCATTAAGTCTTGACCCCTACCACCTCATCCACTTTACATGTCTTAGAGAGGGATATCTTCGAAGCTATCCTTGACCTAGGGCAAGACCTACCCAATATGACACCTCGTCAACCCTTCCATACTTAATCTTGACAAGTCGCATAGTGTCTTTGATTTGTTAATTGTTTGATATGGTGATCTTTGAAGCACATGCTTGGATGACTTATTTATTGATTGGATTAATTTATCATGATGTTATGACTTGATATCCTTAGAGGGTGTGTTCATTTGTCTTTGCAGGACCTAGCTGGTGGACAGCTTTGGGAGAACAAGCCTAGATTGGGCTTCCATGGGGCTACAAGCCCATAGGTTGAATGCCATGGGACTGCATGCTGGATGAGAGATATCAAACTTGGAAGGCCTCAAAGATGACTTGGACAACATAGCCTATCCCCCACATGCCAAATATTTTGCCTAAGAGAGACAAAAACGTCACTTCTAGAGACATGACGACACCTAGGGGGGTTAGGGTTTGGTGGTGAGGTGCCACTCATTTACACATGGAGGTTTGAGGAAGAGAAGGGTCTTTACCATGTATGAGTGCCTAAATTCTTGACACATGGCCTTTGGAGGCCCTCCCATGCTTCTCCAACACCAACGACTTCCTCAAAGTGGCAAAACGTTCCCTAAAGGGCTGACATCCTCCTAAATTAGGGTTTAATTTGTGCAAAAGATGAAATTTTAAGTGAATTGTTTAATATTATTTTGTTAAGGGGGAAATATTAGGGTTGTTGACCCCTAATTTTGTGTTTTACTCCTTAATTTTTGGACAAGCTATGTTAGCTAAATTTTGTATAAATAGAGATCATAAGATCTCATTTTAAACATAAATCTCCCTCTTGTGAGAGGCTTGGTCTGAAATTTCTGGCCTCCTTGTCTCTTTTATCTCTTGTGCACTTGTTTATGGCTATGTTTATGAATGGTTGATGGAGGAGGCCTAGCGCTAGCTTTGGATGATGCTTTCTAGCTCATGTGGTGAATTGTCTTAGCATTTCTCTTGATCTTGGTATGGTTTTTTCGCTCCTGCTATCATTTTATTCAAGTCAAGTATTGTTATGATAGGATATAGGTGGGAATTATAAGGGCATACACCCCCACCATAGCCTTCATCATTCTATTTGCTTCATCTCATTGATTAAGGGTTTGCCAAGAGAAGTATAAGGGCATACACCCTCTTAGCTTAAACCCTAGCTTAGAGAAACTTGCCTTGGGAAGTAAATGGGATTACACCCCTAAGGAGGCAGCTTCTCTAAGCTCCTTGTAACTCCATTAACCCAATAGTAAAGGCACTAGTCATTGATTTGTTGCATTCGAGAAATAAAATATTCCATAGGGAAACGTGATTTTCAGTCATTTTTACTTCTTGCAAAGTGGATTGTTTTCCTTGTGCCTTGGGAACCTCACATCCACTAGGGCGTCCCCATATAGGGAATACTTATTGCTGCTGTTACAAAATTGCATCTTCAGCCTTAGGGATCCAGAAACCCTAACTTACTTGCTTTAATAACTCTCTTATCAACCATTGGTTTTCGCTCAAAGTTTGCACACTTACTCTCCTTGTCCTAGCGCACTTTTTGGCAAATTTTGAGAAGATTTCAATGGCTGATTTTCTTTCTGTAATACATTGAATGTTACAGCCATAAGGATGATATAAGTTTCTGCAAACAAGTGTTTACAACAGCCTTATCTTTTATGCTAAGAGTATTGGTTTTTCATCTTGAGTTTAGCTAGTCATTTACTAGTTTTTCTCTTGCATTTTCTACTTGATCTTTAGAATTTATTGAGAAGCTTATAGTACATTTTCCTTGCTGATATATATTGTTATATATTGCTGCAAATTAGGGACAACAAGCTTAACTTTCTGATCCAACTAACATATATTGTTTCAAAGTGTCTTTTCTTGTGTCTCGGGCAGGTACAATCATCCGAAGAAGTGTTATACCTGTGGGTAAACACTTACTTGACTTGCAAGGCATATCTTTCCACCTTTCACTCCACTTAGACTTGACCTATAGGGGCTTAATTTCTATGCATCTCCATCTCCATCTCAATCCCCCTAGGGTCACTAGGATCGCCTCCCTAGAGTGACCTAGTCACCCTTAAAGTGTGGGACCTACATCAAGGTGACATTGGTTGTAGGATTCCCAAGTTGTAGCACTTGTTCCTTGGTTGGGTCAGGATTTACCCAACCTACAAATTGCGCTATAAGAGGACCTATCCCTATACCTGGGTCTTTTTTTTCACTGTCGTGGTTGGCACACCTAATAGGGTTGGATGAAGGCCCTCCCATATGTTGGAAATATTGTTGTCATTGATGTCAAACAAAGGGGGAGCCTACCAATGTCCAAGATAGATATTACAAGCCTAAAGATGTCCAAGAAACATATTACAAGCCTACATATGTCCGAGATAAATATTGCAAGATGGAGATTGTTGAAAGTGTTACTTTTGTATTTTTTATTATCAATTTGGATACCCTATATTTGAAGGCATTTTTACCCTACATACCTATCTCAAATGGGAGCACAATTTATATGGTTGGAAAGATGATTCCAAGACCTTTCTAATAGTATATGAAATTCCCACTAACTCCCTAGGAATGAGGAGATATGAATTTTTTCGTTCGACAACCCAATGAAAAAATTGAGGTCAACTAAGCCAGTCTTTATAGGTCGACCTTGAAAGTGGGGACACAATTACTATAAATACAAGATAGATGTGCGCATTTGTAGAGAAACAATCAAGATATCAATTATGAGGTGCATAGGACTGATCAGAGATGCACTAAAGGTGTTGGTGTGTCTTTTTGGAATCTAAAGGTGTGCAAGAGAAGTCTAAGGGATTTTCTTGGGGTCTTTCTTGTTCTCAGTGTGCGCTATTCTGAGGTTGTGATGTTGCCATCACCGTGATGATGTCGTATACGCTATTCTAATGTTGTCATGTTTCTATCACTGTGATGTTACCGTGTGCACTATCATGAGGTTGTGATGTTGCCATCATTGTGATGCTTTCGTGTGCGTTATTATGAGGTTGTGATGTTGACGTCATGGATTATATTATGGAATGATGCTATGAGGATAGCTAGGGAATGAAGGCTACATGTGACTAGGGTTTGAAGTATTGTCTATGAAATGAATCATACAGGTGAAGTAAGAAGTAGTCTGTGTATGAAGATCTTGGATTGGTGTCTACACATATCTTGTTGATTTGGTGCTCAGGTGAGGGGATTGGTGTCTCTAGCAAGTTGGTGCCTGCAAATATTGTAACAATAGGTTGGTGCCTACAGGTGCTTCTAGGTTGGTGCTCAATTGAAGAGACTGGTGTCTCCAGTAGGTTGGTGCCTACATCTTTCTAAGTTGGTGCTCAGTTAAGGAGATTGGTGTCTCCAGTAGGTTGGTGCCTAAAATGTTTGTAATAGTAGGTTCGTGCCTACATGAATTCATAAAGATAAGTTTTACAGTTTTGTCCCGATTGGGTTTCCATATTAAACTATGCGCATTGTGATTTGAGTTTATATGTGATTATTGTTTCTCAACTAATGAATGATTGATGAATGGTTAAATAAATTAAAAAGTATCTTATACTGATTCACCCCCCTGCTCTCAGTATAAGCATAATTTCAACACCATATTCAAACTTACCAACTCACATGAACTCCAAAGTCGATGTGATTCTTGAAGGGGATACTGAGGTGAATTGTTTACATGGCTTATATCCTAAGTAACAACTTACTTTACATGACTCAAGGACCGATATCTCTTGTGAATGTTGGTTTACCTTGTCTTATATACTGCTTTGTTTTGCATGGCCCCGACATGGTTCTTTGAGGGACGTCCTAAGCTTTCACCTAGGACGTTATGCCCTTATTGTAGGACTTTGGCATGTGTGATGCAGAGTAGTGAGTCACCCAGTGACTTACCACCTTCCAAAATGAGCTCTCACATATTCAAAACCTTGGACGATGGACATATGGGCTCGGTTTGGGTAGATTTGGTCATGATGGAGCATAGTTAGGTTGAAAGCCCATATGATGGATAGTGTACCCCCAAGGATTATTACTCACTAGATGGAGGATGTTGTAGTAGATGACAGTCGGACACCATATAGAGATGAGATGCAGCTTCCTCCACCTTGGATGCAGTGCCCTAGACCCTTGACATTGGCCTCCTTCTAATGGTGATGTCACCTTCTCGGGTTTTATGATGATGGGGTTTGATGCCACTTAGGGTACCATTGATTATTTGGCATGACCATGGATGAGAAGACACGCCATTTCCATCACTACACCATGAGATGATGCCACATGGCCTTGGGAGACCCTCCTCAAGCCTTGGGAGGCTTGACATTTATGATAACATTTTGCATTTTTATTATTTGTAGAGGATACATAAGGGGTTAACCCTACTTATTATTGTATTTTCACTTAACATGTGGAAAAATGCACTAGGTTTGTGTCATATAAAGAGGCTAGCGCTAGATCATTTCAAAATCATCACTTTTCCTCACTCATCAATGGGGTAACACTTCAAAAATTTTCATTATTTTAGCCTCTTTGGATCTTTCTCTCTCATGCGCTAGCCTTGGAGGAGGTTCTTTGTGGATGTGTTTCTCTTTTGGATGATAAATTTATGCAATTAGGGTCTTAGTTTTGATCCAGATTCGGATCCAGGAGCTTGATGGGGCTTAGAAAGGCCTAAAAATCAAAATTCTTAGAATGGATTCAAAATAGACATGTGCGTAGACCTCGTGGATATGAACCCAACGCAACTTGAAAAGGCTCAAACGAACGTCATATGCTCCTGATATTGCATTCTGTTCATTTCGCCAAACATGCAAAAAGTCAACTGGGTCAAAGTCAACGTTGACGTCGGCATGTACGACATGTGACGTTAGTATGTGTTAGGATGATGTCATTATGATGTCATCATGCTGACATGGCATCACCAGGAGGTGACACGTGTCACCCATTTTCGTCATTTTCTGGCTGAGTTGGCATGTATGGACTTGACACATGTCATCGTAAAGATGACACGTGGCAGTTTGTATAGTGACGTGGCCCTATGGTAGAGGGACACATGGTGTACGGACAACATCTGGGCAGGTGAAGTGGCGTACGGATGACATCTGGGAAGGTTTACAGCTTGTTGACGTGTCGAACAGGTGGCAGGTGACTAGGCGTACGGATTGGTGAGGTGGGCCAATCCTAGGCTGCCACGTGGCCCAATCAGGACGTGCCACGTGGCACCCTGCGGGTGCACAATGACACCTGGGTAAAAAAATTTGTTAGGGCCAGGGGTGTTAACGGGTAAATCAGTAGACGCGGACATGAACTAATCCCCCTAGATCCACCTAGATCTAGAACAAAACAAGACGGAACACGACGCTTTCCCTAGGTTTCAACCATTGATTTTAACTACCAAGGAAGGAATAGATAACATACCTTATGAATCGCTTCGTTATGTCTTTGTTGATCCTGCCTTACTCCGATACCCCTATGAGATCGGATCTGCAATAGTACAAATCAACCAACGTGAAAGCAATAGTAGTGAAATTCAATGACAACCTAAACATGTGATCAAGGAATCATGTGATAAAATATCAATCATTTTATGGGAAAGAGACGTGCCACCGTATTATATTAATGAAAGGTAGAAGACACAATCGAATCGCCTTGATGTCGCAAGTTCCCTTTCAGTGGCCCTTTGTTCTGACACACACATACATCCGTTCCAACATTTTCATGAAGATTTCTCTCAAAAGCTTGATGGATGAATGGAGACCTCAAGCATCACTTGAAATGGGATTCTTCACACAGTCCTCGGCCTATTCTTTTTTTATTCTCTATGATTCTTTATGCTTGTACCTCTAACCTTTTCCATGAGAAGCCTATCATTATATAGGAGAAGCTGAAGTGGGTAAAGAGATGAGGATGATCCCATCAAATCAGAGAAGTCAGTAGGATCGTAACCATATGGACGCCACCTCATATTTCCATAAGATTCCACTTCTAGAAGCTACTAGAACTTCTTTCCTCTTTTAGTTTTAAAGCACCGTCGCGACCTACCTATATAGCAGCCTGCGGAAATCTCACAGGGTGGCTATAGTGCAGCATGCGGAAATCATGGATTTTCGCCTTGTGTAAAAGGAGCAGCTTGCGGAGGCCTTCCAAAATTTCATCTTGCAAGGGTGGAAAGAGGTTGTTTTTCTCAGGCAAAAGATTATATTGGGAACCTGAACACATGTTTATGTAATCATCATCAGGGTGACCAAAATAATGTGTAACAGAATGCCCCCCAAAGCATGAAGTTGGAACTCGAGACAACCAAAATACTTTGTAAAATAAGTGTATGTGTCAAGAACTAGGGGAGCACCAATCAGGAACCTGCAAACAATCAAGCATCTATACAATATCACACCATGTCTGAAGCAGGCATTCCCATGTTCACACCGTAAATGATTGAAATCATAAATGTAGGTCATGGCCACCAATTATACAATGTGCATCCATGCCAACAAGAATTTCCATAGCCACTAGAAATACACTGTGGATCCATGCATCCAAAACTCAAGTATGAACATAGCCACGAGGCATACAAGGTGGATCTATGTGTCAAAACAAATCACAAATACTCCTTCGCAACTTGGACCAAAAAATGGTGAAGTCCAAGGTCTTCAATCCATCGTTCATTGGTACGATTCTAGTCACGTGATTATAGATGTTGAAGTTGAACGTGAATAGAAACCACTTTATTACTAGTCATTAGTGAAAATTGTTAACAAGTGCAAGGGAAATCACCAATGATGTCAATGAACCCCAAGGTACTCCAGTACAATCCAACAAGTGTGAATAAATGAGTTGAAGTCGAACACTTGACATAATCTCTCGATCAAGGATCAATGATGTGAATCCACTATCAAAAGTGAAGAAACCTACTATTGAGGCATGCAGGCTCTAAGGTACTAAATAATTTCTAAGTCTTTTTCCTAGATAATGAGCTGAAGTCGACAGGAAAAGACTCGTCACAGGAGGGCCTTGATGTATCTCCCATCAATGACACGAAATGAGTAACAGATTTAGGGTAGAGAAAAATACATATGTGACTTGGGACTAACACAGGAAAGGTCATCAAGGTAAGAATGGACAATTGCAGATGGTCGAATTGATAGAAGGTTTCAACTGAACTTCTCTTGAACATATGAATGACACAATAGTGATCTTGGTAGTATTGACTCAAAGATGACCCAAGATATGAACTTGCAGAAGGTCAGACAAGAGACAAACGGATTACCCAACCCAGATTCAAATGATGAAGAGGGGTGTCATGTTCAAGAGCGATGCTTACTGCCATTAATACAGACACAGAGACACATTCATTTCCCAAATTCCCCCCACCATTTCTATCGAGTACCTCTTTATTTTTACGCAAGCTTGAGGAGGATAACATATGCTTGTCAATTTAAGCTCATCCTTCAGACGAGTCCCTCGGAGTATATTTAACGAACCCTAAGAAGGAGTGGTTCGGTCCCGTATGGGTCTGTCGATGTTTGTTTAACGAGCCCAAAGATAGAAAACTAGAAGGTTTTTCATGTTTATAGAGTCTGGAAAAACACTTAAAAGAGAACTCTCTCAGTTCCTTTTTCATAAAATAGTTCGACAGGACCGAAAAAGTGATAAACTATCGCCCATCAAACATTTTCTTCAAATACTTTTACGAGCGTGAAAAGAACAAGGTCACTCGGCAATCTTTTCGTTTTTAGGGAGCATGAAAAGAGCTTAAAGAATTCTCCACGGGTTTCACTGTTTTCGTGTTACCATAACGAGTACGAAAAGACAACAAAAGTATACTCAGTTACGTTCTCATCGATTTTCGAGCTCGAGAATGAACAAAGACTGTGCTCAAGGTTTTTTTTCGAAAAACCCTAAAAAGTAATTGTACATGCGACAAAAATAGAATAAATCACAAAAATTGTCCATAATTCGTCCAAAGTCCTAAATTTCTTCCTGCAAGGAACAAAACACTTACAAGACCTTTAGAGTTAATGGGTTTTTGACTAAAATGTATTTATATAAAACAAAATATTAGGAAAAAATGATAAAAAAGAAATAAATAGAAGCAAAAAGTCTTTTTCACCATTTTATTTTCACTTGATCAAAAACTTACCAAAAACCCTTGTTTTTTACCTCAACTTCAGCGATGGATTGCAGAGGCCACATGGGATCATTCAATGAACAGATTGCGTAAAAGAGGTAAGCATCTCATCTTCTATATTTTCAACAGATTAATTTTTGTTTTTGATGGTAAAAAATCAAGCTTTTTTTATGATTTGGGACTGCTAGTCATGCGTTGGGGCCGCCGCGAGTGGCCTATAACGGGGCCTGTGGAAATCAATGATTTTCACATGTGCATTAAAGTGCACCCATGGAAATTTCGCATTGTACTTGAAGTTTGAACGCAGCGACCAGAAAACTAAAAGGAAAAGTGAACGTTGACTCAACAAAAAACCCAAAAAATGTTGAAAAGGTGTGTTGAAGATCTTCTTTGTTTCCCATGCAGGTGTTTGCTTGCAAATATCTTGGAATGGCGAGAGCGTGAGCACGAAGAAGATGATCTCGTGCCTTTAAATGATCCAAGGACCATGAATGCCCTCCGGCAATGTGGTCTATTAAAATATTTCAAAGTTCAGGGCATGAGAGCCCAACAGAGATTACTAGAATATCTGGTTCATATGTGGGATTCAGAACAACAAGTGTTCAACGTGGGTGTTCATGTCCTCTCTTTGGATATTGAGGATATTTATTTCCTAAGCGGGTTGTCACATCATGGGACACGCGTGACTCTGACAGGTGGTCGATGTGGTGGATTTCCCATGAGTGAGTACATTCGTCGGCATTGTGAACCTAATGCTGAAAGACGTAAAGGAAAAGTTGCAATCCGAGGTGTGAGAGATTTGGCCCTCAGAACCATCCTTTTTACTATTGCACGGATGGCAAGGAGTGCTTCGCCACACCTGGCACTACAAAGTTACTTTCAATATGTTATTGAATGCTTGGAGCCTCGAGTATTTAATTGGTGTGACGGTGTACTACGCAGCATGAAAACTCAACTCACGAAAAGTAAGAATGGGGACCTAAAACAGTTCAGTTATGGGTCCATTTTAGTATCTTTCTTCCTAGAAAGAGTTCCACACCTATGCTTGCAGGTAGAATGGGGAATAACAGCCCCGAGAAACCCATGAATGAAAAGGTGGTGTGACCTAATGACATGGCATGTGGCGGGTCGGATTGTGAAGTATGGCGACACATTCTTCAATCGGTTGGGACCGCAAATCCTGATGATTGATGATTATGCTTATGTCGGTCTAGACTTTCGGGGTGATCTAGATTTGGTTCTCCCTGAGGGATCTCAGTGGGGAGATCTAGGTAAGAAAGGCATTTTTTTTTTACAATGTTTTTATGAGTTTTAAAATATTTAATGTTTTTGTGTTTCCGATCAAAAGACTAATCAAAAAGTTTTGATCATGCAGATGTAGGGCCACATCGACCCCCGGGTTCTTCTCCTATTCAGAGGTGAGGAGAGGCACGCGTAGTAGCTGGATGGGATGTCGAGGATTATGATGGGATAGAGCAGAACCTGGAAGGCTTGACGACAGACATCCCTGATATATCCATCGAGGAGATCCTGAGGTGTTATCAACGCCATACTGTAGGTGTATCTGGCTCACTTAGTCGGTTACTATGTAGGGTAGCGAGAGCAGTAGTATGCTATTTCGAGAGGCATCCATGATGCCATTTTGTAGGGGCCATGGGCTCTATATTTTGATATTTTGATCTTCGGATGAAAACTCTTTTTGTAAACACGATATCATTATATATATGTACACGAGGCTTTTATCGGTTTACTCTACTTTTTGTACAATATGTGAAATGTGATTGGAATTACAAATGTCTCAAATGTTTGTCTAATACATAATTAGCTAGAGCATCAGTTAATGTATTTATACATCTAGGAATGTGTCGATATTCAATATAATCGAAATGACGTTCCAAGAGGCGGATTCGTAAATATACCTGTAATAGAGTAGGGCTTTGGATAGTATAGACATTGTTTAACTGTAGTACTACTAGCTACGAATCAAGTCATATAATGAAGCGACGAATCCTAAGCGAAATAGCACTAGTCAATAATTTGATGACTGCGCTATACTATGTGATATTATTGGTCACTTGACCGAGACAAACACCTTGTAGACAAATAAGTTCATTTGAGGGTGCATAAATTGCCCAAGCAACAGAAGCTAAATTCTGGGTACTACGGCTAGCACCATCGGCAAAGCCAATGTAAGGTAGCGAAAACATGGACATCTGGAGACCAAACACAATGCAGGATAAGTAGTCAAGGGTAAAAGTCAAATAGCATAAACACACTAAAGTAACACACAAGAGTATGATACAGTAAAAATACAAGTGCATACCTGCCCCCCCTGGGACCCCCCTAGCAAAGCGCCTGGCGCACACGGCAGAGCTCTAGTGGTAGGGATCGTCAGACACAGTTGTCATATCTGACGCGCCCACACACACACCCATGCAAAGAATATAACACATACCCAACATTCTCCCACTTGTTGTTTTCTTTGCATCTAGGGGTCCAGGGGATTATATAGTCAACAATCCAGGGCAGCAATGCCCATTGTTTCTCTACACTAGGAGAACTTTTATGTGCTCACAGACTTTGTCAATGAGTCTACAACATTCTTCAAAGTTTCAACCTTTTCCAGCAACACCTTATTTTCCTCAACCATGTCTCTCACAAAGTGATACTGAACATCAATATGCTTTGTCTTCGAATGATAAGCTGGGTTCTTTGCTAGGAATATTGCACTCTGACTGTCACAGTCTAATCTCACTGCTTGTTGTACCAACCCAATACCTGAACACAATCTTTGTAACCATATTGCTTCCCTGCTTGCATGAGTGGTTGCCATGTATTCAGCTTCTGTAGTTGAGAGTGCCACTAGAGCCTATCTTTTGTTCATCCAACTGATTGCTCCTCCAAATAGGTTAAACACATACCCACTTGTAGATCTTCTGCGATCCAGATCTCCAGCCCAGTCTGCATCAACAAAGCCATGTATGTCCACCACTCTGTCTAATCCCAGTCTTCCTTGGTAGCACAACCCATAACTGGTGGTGCCACGAAGATACCTGAAGACTCTATTTACTGTTGTCCAATGCTTCTTCCCTGGTTTTGACATATATCTGCTCAAAACTCCCACTGCATGTGCAATGTCCGGTCTAGTACAAACCATTGCATACATCAAACTACCAACTGCACTGGCATATGGAACATGGGACATGTCCTCTTCTTCTTCCTGTGTCTTGGGACACTGATCTGTAGATAACTTTACACCTATAGGAATAGGAACCTTGACCGGTTAACTTCCATGCATATTAAACCTCTACAATATCGTCTCAACATATTTTCTTTGATTCAACCAGAGTTTCCTGTTTGCACAATCTCTTTTAATATCCATTCCCAAAATGAAGTTAGCAACACCGAGATCCTTCATGTCAAATTTGGAGGATAGTTGTGATTTCACCTCCTTGATAACATCCATGTTATTTCCTACCAACAACATGTCATCAACATACAACACTACATAAATGAAGTGATTACCAACTTGCTTGGAATATACACAGTGATCATCCCTGCTTCTTACAAATCCCAATCCAAGGATGTATGTGTCAAACTTTTGGTACCACATCCT
>JASDQU011025871.1:0-32116 GCA_032191745.1 Picea mariana
GTGTTGTCTGATGCGCTACCACTCGAAGGGGTACCAACAGGGGTTACAAGGGTGGCCAACATACGTGCGCTTAAGAACCACTTGTATTTTCTGCGTGTATGAATCCCTCAACTATGGATTTATGCGCGTAACGACATATCTCTGTGGCTTAAAGACACTGGAATACGTCTCTACCCTGAAAAAAAAATACCCACAAATTCTGCCAAGGAAAGTTCTCTGATTCCACTTGCAAGATACCATATATATAAAATATGCAGAACATAAATGAAATGCTAGAATTGACAGAATAACAGTAAAATATCCAGCATAATCTTCACAATACACATAAATGATATACGAAATAGCAACAGAAATAGCACTTTGAATCAGATAGCAATGTTCACAGGCCTCTTCGAGGGGGCAACCTCCAGTCGAGCAGCGCTTTGTTACAATAATATCCAAGCTAGGGTTTTTCATACCCTCGACCCTTATTTATACTAAATATGTCTATTAAGAGAAGCATCTAGAGGAAGATCCTTCTAGAAGCGGAAGCTTCTATTAGGTCTTCTTACATCCGCCTTATTCTATTTTATTGAAATGTCTTATTAATATTGACCTTTATTACATCCGAATACATTGATCTACCTATGTGTGGGTTAGGACCTTAACATTCTGGTTGAGAAGTAGCATTTCCAGTGGAAACATATTGTTCAGATTGTAGAGAAGATAAGGGGAGACATACCCATAGGTGAAGTCATTCTTCTTCCCATGATTCGAGGAGGAGATATTTATTAGATGCAAAGATAAATACTTTAAAAAGAGGCCTACACTTGGAGAAAGAGCACATAGGAATAGTTCCAAGGGGAGCGATGGTAACAGGGGGACCATGAGCTATACATCAGAGTGATATCGCTTGTTCAAAAGGGGAGAGATTGTTCAGAGGAATATCAAAGGTATTGATAAAGGGGGAGCATCCCCAAGGAGTGTTCAGGTACGGGGAGAAGCCCCAAGGTGAGAATTACCCTTTTCCATTGATGTCAAAGGGGGGGAGATAGTCACATTGATGTGATTGAGATGCCTATTGATGTAGAGAAATGCCTTGTCTACATGTTTCCATCAATGATTGGTGCTGACATCAATATTGGTATTTCCATCAATGCCAAAGGGGGAGATTGTTGTATCATGTTTTCATTGATGCCAAAGTCTTGTATGACAAAAGATTGATGTCAAAGGAACAATGTCTTGTCATAGTATATTGATGTAGTGATTGATGGATTAGGTGTTGTATTTTATGTAAATGGATTGATGTCAAGTGGAGTCATAATCATATTATGAGATGCATAGTTGAATATGGATCAATGAGTTGTAGTTGGATTGATGTAAAGATGACTCATTATTCTCTTTCCATGGTTGTACAAATGGATGAACTCCAAAGTGGTCCCCTTATGGTAAAATCCCTCACGCAAAGATGTTTTGCGATGAAGTCCAATACAAATGGATGAAATCCAAAGTGGTCCACTTATGGTGAAATCCATCACGGAAGACACTTTGTGGTGAAATCCAAAGCGGTCCCCCAATGAAGAAATTCCTCATGGGAAGACGAATTGTGATGAACTCCAAAGTGGACCCCTTCTGGTGAAATTCCTCACATGAAGACGCTTTTTGGTTGAGTTATCATAGTAGTATGGTTAGAGAACCCATGCGTAATTGTGGAATAATGAGATGAATATCACTAAATTTGTCAGTGAATATATCCTAGATGTATAGTTCTTGTCAAGCCATTTCCGGTGGTATGTTGAACATCACATAACTCCTCATCGTTTGAGAGTTATGGACTTACGAAGATGGAGGACCCTCATATGTTGGCTTGAAGCCCCAAAAGGTCAAAGAAGTCAAAGTTCTTGTAAAGAAGCTATTATTTAAATAATAAAGTGAAGTGACAAAATCAAAGAGGATTATTTAAATAATAAAGTGAAGTGACAAAGTCAAGGATGATTATTTAAATAATAAAGTGACAAAGTCAAAGAGGATTATTTAAATATTAAAGTGAAGTGACAAAATCAAAGACGATTATTTAAATAATAAAGTGAAGTGACAAAGTCAAAGATGATTATTTAAATAATAAAGTGAAGTGACAAAGTCAAGAAGGATTATTTAAATAATAAACTGAAGTGACAAAATCAAAGAGGATTGTTTAAATAATAAAGTGAAGTGACAAAATCAAGGAGGATTATTTAAATAATAAAGTGACAAAGTCAAAGAGGATTATTTAAATATTAAAGTGAAGTGAAAAAATCAAATTGGATTATTTAAATAATAAATTGAAGTGACAAAGTCAAGGAGGATTATTTAAATAATAAAGTAAATGGAGAAATTTCTAATTATGAAAAGTGGTTATAAGAAGGTTAACCCTAAAGTGAGGAAAATGGGTTAAGTGGTCAAGTGGCTATTGGATACATGGACAAGTGGCAAATTGGGCAAAGTTGGAAATAGGTGACTATGTGGACAAAGTGGCCTAGAAGATGCTTCTAAGGAAGATACTTGGAGACCATAAATAAGAAGAAAAGGACTCTTGTGAAAAGAATCTCTTGACCATAGCTTGAAGAACACAATAAGGGACTGAAGGAAGGCAGAGTGCGTACAGTTGGATGATGTCATCGAGACTTGAGTGTTAGTTGATGCCAGGTTCTTGAATTCTGAAGCAAGTTCCAAATCTGCATTCCATGGGTTCAGATCTGCCATAGAAAATTTTGTATGGTTACATAGTTGTCTTGATGGATATTCTTGCTTATTGTATGGTGAATGCTTAAGCCATTCTTGGTATGGCTGTTGTGATATGGTTATGTCGGTTGATTGATAGATTGATCCAAACTCTTATGATTCAGTACTGATATGATAGCCATAGTATATGGGATGATTATACATGACTAAGTAGTATTCAGATTGTATGGTTGAGGAGCATGAGTAAGATGTGGGAGAGCATAGATGTGTTTTGATTAGGTATGTTTCAGATGGGACAATGAAAGATAGACGTAGATGTGATTGAAGGCTTCAAAGAATCTGAGTTTTTCATAGAGAAAAACCCTAAGGCATATGAAGGTTGTAGTACATACGCATGCTACACTAATGACGGGTCGTGTACATGTTGACATATTGGTATCTATTGAGGATTGATTCCTCTTATTAGTTGGTGCTTGTTGATGATTAAAATCGCAATGAGTTTTTTTTCCTGCAAAGTATTGCTAAAGCTTATTATTATAAGCTAACAAGATATATATTACTAGTAGGTGGGACCCCCTTGTATATTGGGAGATCAGATATGGATTTTTTTTCATGTTTTGCTGCTATTCGACATCGTTTATAGGGTTTTACATGGTTTATTAAATCTTAACTTGATTTGTGATGAAAAGCATATTATGTGTTGCTTATGATTGCAACAATTGAATGATGGATAAGGCATGTTGGTTTTGTTTCAATTGATCTAGGCTCTAATGTCATGTTAAAATGGCCTATGTGATCTATTGTTATCCTTGCTATATATTCTGGGATTCATTACTGTGACACCTAGACAAGAGACAAGTTAGTAATAATATATAATAGCAGTTGAAAAAGAGACAAAAGCAATATGACCAAGTGAAGAAAGAAGAAACTATACTATATTAATATGCTACCCTATATGCATTGAAATTAGAATGATCATTGTTAATCCTAGCTAACAAGGTAATAGTTATGTGATTTATTGAGTTATATGAAACATGGATAATATGTGTTATGGTATAGTTAGAAATGGTTAAATGTGATATGGGTGGCGCGTTTGACAAGTGATGGTTGTTAAGTTCGATGCATAGACTTATTAAGAGGATTAATGAAAAGTTGGTTGGCGTGTACTAAGGAATTGAATGAGTGGGGGAGAAGTCTATGTGCATTTACTGCGCGTCACTCATACTCCTTCCACTATCTGTCACCCTATGTTGGCAATTTTTCACCTACTCTTTTTTGTGGTTAGGCTCTGACTTTCAAGCAAACGAATAATCGCTTGGCCAAGATCACGTTTTTACGGTGCTCTTGATTACTAGTATGTCTTTTCTCCATCCATGAATCTGCTCTAGTTATGAAATAGATATTGGATCAGGATGTATGCATATGTTCTTTCCTTAAGTCTGGCAACTATATAAATTGGTGATATTTTTCTGGAATGAAGTGTTGGTGTGATTGCAATAATGTTAAAGTCACAATTTTATTTATTATCCTGAGTGTTAGAAGCCATGAAGGCCCTCTGTCATCTGTATATGTCTTGTTTGAAGTTTTTTTATTCAGTCCAGATTGGCTGGACATCTCCACACTTTCTTATCACCATACCCAGTCGTTATGTTGTTATGGGGTTTACTAGGTTTGAAATGTCTTGTGTCACTACACATTGTTTCACTTGGGTATGTGTTTGTTTGTGCTATTGATGGTTCCGCAGTGGGTTATATTGTTTCTTCTAGGCTCTATTTTATCTCAACATTGTTAGTTGGTTGATTGGGAGAGCCACGAGGGTTATACCCTGCGTGTTCCAAGTGTTGTTACAAGGCCCAAATGGAGCCTTTGCTCCTTTGTTCATAGCCTCTCCTATCTCATGAATTGTCACCCTGTCAGCGAAGTCATTGATGGTATACTGTGTGTGCATTGTTGGTCTCAGAGGTTCTCATATGATTATGGGAGTAGAATCCAGTCTCTCTATGTTGGTCTACAGAGAGAACCCTTGATTTCTCAAGCTCAATTTTTGATAGAGGGAACCGAGATGGTCTATCGAGTATACTGTTGGTTGTTCTGAGTTGTTGAGTATTGTCAAAAGTGTCCGATTTCTAGCTCGTCTTTGTTGATTACGTTGACAATAGTGTTGAATGTGGTATTTAGTCACTGCATTTGTTATTATGACAATCGAATTGATAAACTCAACATGGTAATTTGGTTGATTGGATAATTGGATTGAATGCACAGTCATTGTCTCTTACATTGTAATTGTTGAATGGTTAACCCAACATCATTTTACAATTGACTAATGCACAAAAATGCTTCATGCGTGATGTGTGGGTATGTGTGGCATTCCAACAACATGATAGGTTGAGTTAGTAATTGTTGTGACTGTGTGTTTTAAATTGTCGAATGGGAATATTTCAATCATGGAAATGATGACATGGAAATCCACTATATATGTTATGGATATTATATTGATTGCACTATCATAAAGAGTCACAGTTCTTTAAAAAATATGGTTTTGTTAATTTGATCAATTTGTGAGATGAGATCAACCATGTTGTTTCCGCCTCTTTGTATTGGATTGATAGTCCAACATTGTTGATGTTTAGATTCAAGTAGTTAGACACGATAGTCATGAAAATGATCTCGTGTTTTGTTAAGTGGTCTGTGTATTCCACAACGTCGTATGAATTGAAATGATAATTGATGTCTGTGTGTTAAATGGAAAATTAGGATCTTTGCAATTAAAATATGGATCATTGTGTTTGACTGTCCACTATGTTTGTTTAATGAATATCATACATCTTAGCAGAGATAAGCATGGGTGTTGTGGAAGTATGTTATTATTACAATTTAGTTGTCAATGGAAAGTGGTTGATGAGTTGACACTAAATAGACTGGAAACAAGTGATTGTTTATTCATTTAGGGACTTTTTAAAAATATTAATTGGATAAATGAGAAGAACATATCTCCTCTAAAGGTTGTTGTGGAATGAATATTGTCTTGTTTGTATGACATTGTGTTAAATTTTTGATTATGAATAGTGAGCAAGTAAATGTACAAAATTGATTGAGTTATACACAGTAATTGATCATTTGATCACAGTGACTATTTGGTTGGTGTTGCACCTTTTACGTTTGATATATACTAATTTTATGGATTACTTAATTAATTTTATGAGCAATATCTTCTCTCTTTCCCTACCATTATTTCTCTTTTCACTAATTACAACCCCCTCACCTTCCCACATCCATTGTTCACTCCCTGTTCTTAAAATTTAATTACAGTTAAGAGAATTCTATATAGCAATAGTTTGAAATCGCATTTTCTTTTGATTGGAACATAGTTTTATAGTCATTAATTTACATTAAAGTTGATTTTTTGTTGTCTTTGAGCAATAAACATGTTTCTTTTCCCTCTCATTTTATCATTTTTCGCTCAATCCAAACCCCTTGTAGATCCCAGAACCTTTGTTCACCCCCTTCTCATCAATGACAACTAAAAAAATTGTATTGATTGGATTGCATGGGTCTGATATGTTTCTCAGCCAAAATCTATTTCATATTTTTAAAGAGTTGTCATGTATGATTGTTAAAGGGACTACTTTATAATCAATCACGCATGCAGGAATGATTTTTTTCAGCTGAGGTAGTCATGGCAAAGGCAACTAAGGGAGAGGTAACTCGAACAAAGGCCCAAGAAGGACAAGATTCTCCATAAACTTTGATGTTGACTCACAAGAGTTAGGATAGTTATTTCAGGATGGATTTTTCAATTGGATTGGGCAAGGAGTGGTCCAACCTAGGCCTAAAAGGCCTCCCTTCCAAGCTCCACAAGCCCCTGGTATTCTTGTGCCCAGTCATGTCTCATTGCAACCGGAGGTTCTCAAAAATGACGGATGGAAAGAGATTGTCCACTCGATAGTATCCCAACATTGTGGCTAGCCCAATTTGTCCTTTCCTTCTCCCCTACCTATCAATCAGATTTTCTAAGCTGCACATGTCCACTCACCAATTCAATCCTTGCATGTTAGCAAAAGGTTGAAAATCTAGTCCGACCATGCCCCTGACAAAGGAAAAGCCATTGCTGTCCCTTCCTCACCCTCCAATGGCTCTGATAAATCTATGCCTTCCCAGATTCATTTCAGGGATGATTGTTCTCACGAGATCAATGAGATTAGGCCTAAAGGCTGAGTGCATCCAAAGGAAAATTCAGAGAAATCAAAGGGTGACAATAGAAATCAAGGAAATATTGCATCTAAGAGTGGAAAATATGGTTTTTGAGTATTATTTTATTTATTGTTGATGATAGATGACTTCATAGGTCTTGGACAACATGTTTTATTTGGATATATGAGTAATATAATTTTTTAAAATAATTTCAAATATCAATGAGATAATTGTCAAATGTGAATGTGATGATGGGAGTAACAAGGAGGGGTGTTTTTGTTTGATTGACTAGTTATGTTATGTTTGTTAAGAGCTAAAGGGAGTCACAAGGGGTCCCACCTACTAGTTATTATTTATTTAAAACCCTTATAATGATTTATTACTTTTCCCTCCTAACTAAAAATTTGGTTGAGTATTTAGTTAACTTAACTAATGAGATAGTTCAACTACTTCAACCAATTATAATTTTCTTAAAGGCAAAAGGAAAGGGAGGGACAAGAGGAGGATAGAAGTAGAAGCATACTAAGGTTTTCTCTTTGAGTTTATGTTGAGATAGTTCAGTTTTCATTCATTTCTTAATTTATCACAAACCTAATTATTTTTTATGATAGCAGGGTCTTATTGTAGCCAACAAGATTCAGGGTTGAATTACATCATTCAGACACTTGTTTTTCAGAGGTGTTGATATATCTTTGATAGTCAGTGTAGACCTGTCTGTTTGTGAATTAGTTTTCATGACTAACAAAGGGTATTGTGCAGAGAAGAGTGGGTAGTAATCTATGGCAAGATGGTCCAACTTTTAGAGTTCATTTTTTAATTTTCTGTCAGAGGTCATTTTGTATGTTCCATCGGATATGTCTAAGTTTGATTTTGGTCCAAAACTTCTTTACGAAATTTTGTAAACAGAATAACTCTTTGGTGAATTGGAATGAAATAAAGAATTGCTTTATGTCCCATCTGTCTTGATTATCATCTTGGTGTCTTTTCTTTTGTCTCTATATTTATTTCAACAACCATTATATTCAAAAAATCATATAAATAATGAATTTTCTAGGAATATTTTATTTATAAAATGACTAGCCTAAGCACTTGTAATCAATACTTGTGAGTTAGGATATTAATTTTGATGGCTATAAACATAGGGTGACATTCCCGTCTATTTTTCTTTAGCCAAGAGGAATATAAAAATGCTTGAGTAAGATCATTTCGTATCTTTTCCTCAACATTTATTTGGCAACCATATAGGGGAGATATTCAATATCTCTCTGGTTAATTTTTATACTCGATGTTCATCGATACATTTATTTTTCTAATATTGATTCTTTGACTTCTTTATTTCTTAATGACCATGCCTATTGCAAGTTAACCCATTATTAAGCATGGTCTTCAAGATCAAACCAACATTGCTTTAAACCTGTTTAACACCATTTTAGACACTGTCAATACCCGTGTTGATCTTAATCACTCATGGGAAGCAAGTGAACGAGATGTTAGTTCCCAAGAATGTTGGGAAGCTAGCCGTAGACAACCTAGAAATCAGTAGTAACCTTCATGTTTGTTTAGTTTGGTCCTTTCTTTCATTTCCTTAGAATCTCGTGCTTCTAGAAGAAGAAGAGGCTTATCACTTGAAATTAACCATATCGCTAAAATAGGAAGAAGGAACATTGTGTTATCTGCCCAACAAAGTGATCTAAGGAGAACTTTGTTCAATTCATCTAGTTCATCTTTCTTTCCCTCATCTATCAGCCACAAGATGTCATCTAGTGATGGGTCTGGTGGCACTGGAAGTTCTTCCTCTTCTCAATATTCATCTTCTTCAGTGATTGGTAGCTTAAATATCCACCATATCCATTTCCAATCTACCATAAATCCCACCAACACCATTAAAAATTATGGGATTTTTCAGTTTGAAGAAGACGCCACAACCACATTGTGGCATCTATTCTCTCCTCTTAACCTAACACCCACTACTCGTCCACTTCCTAAATTCAAGGAACATCTTCCTAGTTTTTCAAAAAATAACACTATCACTACGAACGAACATCTGGTGGTATTTTCTAATGCTTTTCACAACATAGGAGCCCATGACAATGATACTTTCATGCACTTATTCATCAATTCCTTGGAAGGAAAGGCTGTGGTCAATTTATTTGACCTTTCTCCTAAGATTATGTCTACTTTGGAGGAGTTAATCTATTGGTTCAGATCCACTTATGGGCAATCTAAAAGTCGAGTCGAGAAGTTATGGGAATATAATAACATCACCTATAAGGATGGCGAGACCATCAATTCCTTCAACTTGCATTTCACTAAGATATACAATCAAATCTCTGAACTCATTGGACCTTAGAACCAAGCTACTTTCATGCATTACTACAATGCATTACCTTCCCCCTACCATCATAGGCTTGAGAAAAAATCCATTGATAATATTGGTTACACTCTACATACTTGTTCAAAGTATGAAGAAAAAATTGAAAGAACATGTCTTCCCCAGGGAGAATCAGCTAAACAGACAGACATGTCTGCCCTCTTACAACTAGTAGAAGATATTAACAATCATATGATAGAGTATGAGAGAAAATGAAATATCTCTCCTCTCATCCCTGGAGCTTCATCCTCTTATGTACCCCTCTTTAGAAGTCCAATATAGAATACATTTCATATTAAAGCTATGTTGCCTCGATGTTGGTGTAACTTTTGCAAAGAATACCACGAGGAAGCCACATGTGAAGTAAGGAAGAGTTCTAGAGATAAGATATTTGGTAAAATACTAGAAATTACTATCATTGTCCTAGATTTCGTAGATCCAGAAGATGTCATGATCATCAATACAAGGAACAAAGCCTATGCTCCCAAGGGAAAATTTGATCCTCCCCGCAATTCTGCTAGCCCAAGATCATCCTCACCCACTGCTACTCTTCAGGTTCCTAAGGTCCTTGAGAGTCAAAGAATTACTTTCCATCTACCCTCTTCCAAATAAAATATCTTAAATCAGTTGGCCAACATCAAAGCAGATGAAACCCTTCTGGACATGTTTGTCGTCCCTGAACAACAAAGGCATCTGAAACAATTCATGGAAGGAAAATATTTCGTTGTAGCCAACCTCTCTAAAGAGGTAAATGAAGAGGATTCATCTGTAAGTAAGGTAGGTCTACATAACTTTAGATACCCTGTAAAAAATACCCCTTTTTATATTTTTGTAAAGATTATGGATAAATCGCCCATTGTTGCCTCATTGATGGTGGTTCGGGCCCAAGTGTGATGTCAAAGACTATTATGGAAGATCTAGGCTTGTCTTGTACAAATTAAAATGACAGAAGCATTCTCTCCTAGAATAGTCTATAACAAATGACCATAGGTGATATTAAAGATGTAACCTTAGTTTTATGCGCACACCCTGAAATAAGGACAACCCTTAGTATTCAAGTAATCGATATGCCTGTATGAAATTACTCAATTATCTTGGGATGATATTGGCAGGCCTTAATAGGTGGATACTTGTCACTCGATGGGTCACATTTATCCCTGCTTCAAAATGGTAAGAATATTATAGTCCTTAGAGAGGGAAGGATTTCACCCTACATAGAGAGTGTTCCACAACCTAATGTAAACTATATCCAAGAGGACCTAGGAGTGTACTCCATATTTGTTGAGGAGGATGATATTCCTTTTGAAAAAATCAATTTAGATGATGATATGTGCCACATGCACTTCGATTGTTCACGCTCTAATAAAGCTAATGGGGCTTTCATTATCTTGGTTTCCCCCGTAGGGGAAATTCATAATTTGTCTTACAGGTTGGAGTTTGCTTCTACGAACAATGTCACCGAATTTGAAGCTTTATTATTAGGCATTGAAAATGCCTATAATATTGGTTGTGGTCACCTTTCAGGTTTTGGATATTCTGAGCTTGTTATGAACCAGATACGTAAGATATACTCTCCTAGCAATAAGATGATGAAACAATACACCCAAACTATTTGGGCACTTATCTCAAACCTGTTATCTTTCAATATCACTCATGTTAAGAGGGATTTGAATTCAATGGTTGATCAATTAGTTGTCTTTGCAGCTTCTCCTAATCAACAACCTTTGCCTCACTGACCTAATTTATCATTTCAGGGATGATAGAAGGATAATCATAGTAAGGTTTTCTCTTTGATTTTATGTTGAGATACTTCATTTTTCATTCATTCCTTAATTTATCACAATCCTAATTATTTTTTATGATAGAAGGGTCTTATTGTACACAACAATATTTATTGTTGGATTACATCATTCAGACACTTGTTTTTCAGAGGTGTTGATCTATCTTTGATAGTCTGTGTAGACTTGTCTGTTTGTGAATTATTTTTCATGACTGACAAAGGATATTGTGCAAAGTCGAGTGGGAAGCAATCTGTGGCAAGTTGGTCCATATTTTAGAGTTCATTTTTTTATTTTCTGTCAGAGGTCCTTTTGTATGTTCCATCGGGGATGTCTAAGTTTGACTTTGGTCCAAAACTTCTTTACAAAATTTTGTAAAGAGAATGACTCTTTGGTGAATTGGAATAAAATAAAGGATTTCTTTATGTTTCATTTGTATTGATTATCATATTGGTGTATTTGGTTCTGTCTCTACATTTATTTCAATAACTATTAGATTCATAAAATCATATAAATAATGAATTTTCTAGCAAGATTTTATTTATAAAAAGACTAGCCTAAGCACTTGTAATCAATACTTGTGAGTTAGGATATTAATTTTGATGGCTGTAAACATATAGTGACATTCCCGTCTATTTTTATTTAGCCAAGAAGAATTTGAAAATGCTTGAGTAAGATCATTGCATATCTTTTCCTCAACATTTATTTGGCGACCATACTAGGGATATATTCAATATCTCTTTGGTTAATTTTTATCCTCGATTTTCTTCGATACATCTATTTTTCTGATATTGATTCTTTGACTGCTTTATTTCTTAATGAGCGTTCCTTTTGCAAGGAATCCCATTATTGAGCCCAGTCTTCAAGATCAGACCTGTAATGAACTTCAAATTCACCAAAAATAAATAAATCTATGACATAATTCTATTTCGTTTAAGCTTCGAATTTAAGCAAAGATAAGACTCATTTCTGTCCATAATGACATTATTATGCCAGTCTAGTTTGACTTCGATCCGAAAAGCTTATGTGCATAAATTATGTCCATAATTCTATCACTTCCCTTAACTCTCAAACTACTCCAACATACTCATATGTATATAGGCAACATCTAAACTTAGGTCGAAGGAACCTTTGAGGTTCAGAGAAATAAATCTCAGGGGGAAGCACAACTACTGTTAGATCAAAAGGATCTGGACGCACAGAGTTCAACCTCTGAGAGGTCACACAGGAGAGAAGTTGAATGAATGGTGGAGACACTTCGGGGAGAAGTTCCAAAATTGGGAGAGTCGTCGGATCCAGAAAAGGTGCGCGAGGTTTAAAACTCATAACAGTAGAAGGAAGAGGACTCGTCAAGTCCTGAAAGCATAAAGACCGTCCAATTTGGAGGATAGATGTCAAAAATACAAGCCCATCGGGGATTTGGACACCAGGGAAATGGGAGTGAAGACTCTCTCATATTCTCAAAAGGAGAAATCCAGGATTGATCGTGACCATTGATTATTCTGAAAAGATCACAACTGTGGAGCATGGCTAAAAGATTGCAACCATCCATCAGAGGGACACATAGCTGCCGGTTGGCGTTTCGGCACCCAGTAAACCAAAGGGAAAGACCGCTCATTTTCGTAAGTCACGAAATCCCAGTATATCAAAAACCCGAATCGATTTAGCGTGAAAAAGGTTTTTGGCGTTTCGACACCCGAAAAACCAAAGGGAAAGATCTCTTGTCTCCGCAAGTCGAGAAATTCTAGTACACGAAACCCTGAATCGGTTTAGCGTGAAAAAGGTTTTCGGCATTTCGGCATGCGAGAAACCAAAGGGCTATATCCCTTGTCTCCGTAATTCACGAAATCCTGGTATACAAAACCCCGAATCGGTTTAGCGTGAAAAAGGTTTTCAACATTTTGGCACTCGGAAAACCAAAGGGCAAGATTCCTTGTCTCCACAAGTTGTGAAATCCCTGTATACGAAAACCCGAATCGGTTTAGCGTGAAAAAGTTTTTTGGCATTTCGGCACCCGGGAAGCCAAAGGCCAAGAAGATGCAGGAGTCCTGAAACCCCAAAAAGTGAAAGGTGTAAGTGTTGGTTCAGGGTAGAGGAGAGAAAGGTTATAGTTTAAGAGCTGTAAAATTTTTTGGGGTGGAAAAGAAAATGAACCGTCATTCTTACCGAGTAAGGGTCTATTATTGAATGACTCCTCAAAAAGGAATTAAACTATCATATCTTTTGTCATTACGAATTCCAAAAAATTTAATAAGGTTTAGTTAGAATGTTTTTCTCTAATGTTTTTCCATAGTTGTTGTTTGTATAGTTTGAGTTCTTATGCATTGTATGGAATCTATGCATTTCCAAAGGCCCACATCTTTTGAATCACATCTCAACAAAAGAAAAGGGTATCTAGAATATTAATCCATTGTACAGATATCAAGCAAGATACAAATATATGCATATAATCCTATTAAATGTGTATGTTGGTCATGCATCGATACTTTAGTGATGTTATTGCTTTCCATAGCTTATTACCAAAATACACAAGTACTCAGTCATTGTTGTTCCTGTTTATACATCGACATTTCTTAGATCATTATCATCATCTAAGGGAATCTATACAGAGAAATGAAAAGGAAGAATGGAGTCTGAGTTTGTCAAAGTAATTAGTTTTGCACATTTAATTGTTCTTTTAATTGCAAGGTTGATATTTTGGCATTCGGGACTTGCTTGTTACATACACGCAGACTTCCTTTGCTCTATTAAACTCTGAAATCTTGAACACCGAAACCCCAAAAACGCTAGGCCACAGTCTTTTCACATTTCACGATTCAGCATTCCTTATTTCATTTTATTTGCGTGTCAGGTGTTCGTAAACCCTGAAATCCTGAATGCCGAAACCCTGAAACGTTGGCCACAATCTTTTCACATTTCGTGATTTGGCATACAACATGGTCTTTGTATTTTGCGTTCGGCGTGTGTAATCACCCAAAATCGATTGACCTCTGTTTTTCACACCATTTTGTTCTCTACAGTTTATGCCATTAAACAAAAGTCCAAGTTATTTTATCAGTAAAGGTCCTGAATAAATGTCTCTGAACCCTTATTCTTACAGAGCATTATACTTCTATAAACACCTACTTATTATCGGAATATATATATATATATATATAGATATATATATATATATATGTATATATAGATTGAATATCTATCTGTCTTCTAGTTGTATGTGAACCCTGTTGAGATTAAGCTCTAAAAGGAAAAATTTGTAGACATATCGGTGGAAATCACTTACAACTTCTGTACACGTAATTCTGTCCATTTCCACTATAATACTTGGGCATATATATATATATATATATATATATATAGTAAAAATAAATATTGATTGTGATTCCTGTTGTAATTGGCTTTTACTTGTTTTTGGACTATTAAACCCCAATCATTATCGTAACTTGGTGCATGATTTTCTTACCGAAGTATAAATACCCTATGTAAAGTTATCAAGTTCAATTTCATTTACAATAGATAAATTCTGTACACTGGAGTTTCGAAATATTGGTAATTACCCTACAACTTCCTCTGTGGTAATAACCTAGTTTATAAAGGGACTATTCTAGAATTTAACCATATAATTTACTTCTGATTATCCTTGAACAAATTTTGCCCAGGTTATTGTATCCATACCAAATTAAATAGATGCATTGCAACTGTGCCTAAATAATTCAAAGAGATGGAACATAATTTCAATTTAGATTTAACGAATACACTACATCAGATATACGATCATTTAAACAAAAAATGGAAAGCATTTCAGTTCAAATTTAACAAATACATTGCATCATATATAAAATCATTCAGAAAGAGAGTAATATAGCAACATATCTGAACCAGCTTGCGGGAATACAAAGGGAACAACCATGTTCCTCCCAACCGTAGAACAAGGTAGTCAAAACACTTGCCCGATTCACCCCTAGCCTGACCATGAATCCATGAGGGAAAACTTGGAATCTCCTCCTCAACAAATTTCTTTTCATTCCAGCACACTCCTCTTGCCTCACACTCAATCCGTAGTGTTCATAACAACAAGAGAACTCAATTTTTTTTTCCCCAGCATACTTGCCAGTGTCCTACCTCCTCACATATGCTATTTATCAATTTTTCCCAGGTCTTTTTCCCTCCCTTAGGAATTTTCGCAGCTTTCTAAGTCCTTGATTTTCAGGGGCTGCCAATGGCCAAATATCTAATTTTCCACTTGTAATAATCAGCCCAGAGGTAGTTCCAACATGTTATCCACTCATGGAGTCATGGTTAGCTGATTTTAACATGGTTGTTCCATTTGTCCTCCTGCAATTAATATAATTATTATGTTTTTATACAAGTGTCATAGCCAAATAGTTAGTTGAGTTAAATCAGATCTCTACCCAACAGTCATAATAATTAATTACGAATATCAAATTCGAAATTCAAAATTGCCATAAATGGAAGAAATTTTCCAAATTCGAATTTACTAAAAACAGAATAAATTTCCAGCAAATTTAAATTTCAAAAAATATTTTATTTTTGGGGATGTCATAAGACCAGCATTTATTTAAACCTATTTAACACCATTTTAGACTGTTCCAATACCCGTGTTGAGATTAATCATTCATGGGAAGCAATTGGATGAGATATTAGTGCCTAAGAACATTTGTAAGCTAGATGTAGACAACCTATAAATCAACAATAACCTTCTTGTTTCTTCAGTTTGGGCATTTCTTTCATGTCCTTAGACTCTCATGCTTATAGAAGAAGGAGAGGCTTATCACATGAAATTAACCCTATCACTAAAATAGGAAGAAGGAACATTGTGTTATCTTCCCAAGAAAGTTCTCTAGCGAGAACTTTATCTTAGTCATCTAGTTCATTTTTCTTTCCCTCATATTTCACCCACAAGGTGGAATCTAGTGGTGGCTCTGGTGGCACTGGAAGTGCTTCCTCTTCTCAGTCTTCATATTCATCAGTGATTGGTAGCTTATATAGCCACCATATCCATCTACAATCTACGAAAAATCCCACCAAATTCATTAAAAAGTATGGTCTTTTTTAGTTTAAATAAGATGCCACCACCACACCATGGCATGTGTCCTCTCCTCTTAACCTAGCACCTGCTACTCATACACTTCCTAAATTCAAATAAAATCTTCCTAGGTTTTCAGGAAATAACACTGTGACTACAAATGAACATCTGATGTCATTTTCTAATGCTTGTCACAACATGGGAGCCAATGCCAATGATACTTTCATGCACTTATTCATCAATTCCTTGAAAGGAAAGGTTGTGGCCGATTTATTTGACCTTCCTACTAAGATTTTGTCTAATTGGGAGGAGTTGATATATTGGTTCAGATCCACTAATGGATAGTCTAAAAGCCGAGCCAAGAAGTTATGAGAATTTAATAATGTCACCTATAAGGATAGTGAGACCATCACATCCTTAAACTTGCATTTCACTAAGATATACAATCAAATACCTGAACTCATTCGACCTTAGAACCAAGCTACTTTCATGCATTACTAAAAAGAGTTAAATTCCCCCTATGATCATAGACTTGAGGAAAAATCCATTGATAATCTCAGTTCCACTCTGCATACTTGCTCAGAATATGAAGAACAACTTGAAAGAATAGGTCTTCCCCATGGAGAATTAGTTAAATAGACAAACATGTCTGCCCTCTTACATCTAGTACAAGATATTAACAATCATATGATAGTGTATGAGAGAAAAGGAATTGTCTCCCCTCTCACCCCTAGAGCTTCATCCTCTTATGTACCCCTTTTTAGAAGTCCAATATAGAATAACTTTCAGCCTAAAGCTATCTTGCCTCGAAGTTGGTGTAAATTTTGTGAAGAACACCACAAGGAAGCCACATGTGAATTAAGGAAGAGTTCCAGAGATAATATATTTGGTAAAAGACCAAAAACTACTATCATTTTCTTATATTTCACAGAGCCAAAAGATGTCATGATCATCAATACTAGGAACAAGGCCTATGCTCCCAAGGGAAAATTTGATCCTCCTCACAATTCTTCTATCCCGAGCTCATCCTCACCCACTACTACTATTCAGGTTCCTAAGGTCCTTGAGAGTCAAGGAATTAATTCCCTTCTCCCCTCTTCCAAATACAATATCTTAAATCAGTTGTCCAACATCAAAGCAAATGCAACCCTTTTGGACATCGTTGTCATCCCTGAACAATAGAGTCATCTGAAACAATTCATGGAAGGAAAATATTTCATTGTAGGCAACCTCTCTGAAGATGTAAATGAAGAGGATTCATCTGTAAATAAGGTAGGTATACATAAATTTAGATACCATATAAAAAAAAACCATTTTTATATTTTTGTAAATATTATGGATAAGATTGCCCATTGTTGCCTCATTGATGGCGGTTCGGGCCCAAGTGTGATGTCGAAGATTATTATGGAAGATCTAGGATTGTCTTGTACAAATGAAAATGCTTGAAGCATTCTCTCCTATAATACTCTACAACAAACGACTGTATGTGTGATTAAATATGTAACCTTAGTATTATGAGCACACCCTGAAATAAAGACAACCCTTAGTATTCATGTAATCAACATGCCTATAATAAATTACTCAATTATCTTGGGAAGAGATTGGAAAGCCTTAACAGGTGGATACCTGTCACTCGATGGGTCACATTTATTCGTGCCTCAGAATGGTAAGAAAATTATAGTCCTTAGAGAGGGAAGGATTTCACCCTACATAGACAGTATTCCACAATCTAATGTAAACTATATCTAAGAGGACCTAGGAGTGTACTCCATATTTGCCAAGGAGGATGATATTCCTTTGTAACAAATTGATTTAGATGATGATATGTGGCACATGCACTTATATGGTTCACGCTGTAATCAAGTTAATGGGGATGGCATTATCTTGGTTTCCCCCGTAAGAAAAATTCATAATTTTTATTACAGGTTGGAGTTTTCTTGTACGAACATTGTCACTGAATTCAAAATTTTATTATTAGGCATTGAAAATGCCTATAATATTGGTTGTGGTCACCTTTCAGTTTTTGGAGATCCTGAGCTTGTTATGAACCTAGTACGTAAGATATACTCTCCTATCAATAAGATGATGAAACAATAGACCCAAACTACTTGGGCACTTATCTCGAACCTGTTATCTTTCAATATCACTCATGCTAAGAGGGATTTGAGTTCAATGGATGATCGATTAGATGTCTCTGCAAATTATCCTAATCAAAAACCTTTGTCTTACTTGCTTGATTGTTATTTTAAATCTCTATATCTTACACATATCCCTCATAATGTAGAATATTGGCAAGCCCTCCCTGACGATGAGAACATTTGTGCTTTCATTCAAGATGAACCTCTTAATCCCAAGGAAATTATATCCATAAAATACAACAAGATTACTAAGGGCTTGACTCCTCTTGAGGGTTTGTTTTCATCAGGTGATGTATTCAATGAAGAGAATCAAAGAAAAGAGGAGTCAAGAAGGAAGGTGGTTGACACCATCTCCTTGAATATTGGGGCACTCGAATCTTCAAAGATTGTAAAAATAAGTACCCGACATTCTGATAAAGAAGAAATGAAGTTGGCCAAGCTACTTGGTATATTTCAAGATGTTTTTTCTTGGTCTTATAAGGATCTTCGTGGTTTTGGTCATGGTCTTATACAACATGCTATCCCCATCAAAGAAGGCATGAAACCAGCTAGAGAAAAACAAATACCTATTAACTCTGTATTTAAAGAAACTTTTAAAAGGGATCTTGCAAATCCCTTAAGGGATGGGATTATTTTTCCAGTATACCCTGAATGGGTTTCCAATTGGGTACCCATTTTGAAGACCATTGATCATATTAGAACCTGCATTAATTTTTGCACTTTCAGTCAAGCTATTATGAGAAATTCTTTTCCTCCTCTCAATATGGAAATGATTCTACAACAGGTTGTAAGGTCACAGATAAGGCTCTTACTTGAATTTTTTTTGGGTTACAATAAAATCAAGGGAAAAGGGGAATATGTTCAAAAAACCACTCTTATCACCAATTGGGGTACCATGACTTACAAAATCCTATTTTCTGGCTTACCTGATGCAAGTACCACTTTTAAAAGACCTATACACACAACTATTGATGAATTGATCAGTATCCATATATACCTTGATGATCTAATCCTATACGTTAAGGGGTTGATAATTACCTCTGAATTCAAAGTGTTATTTCTGGGTCCTTTCAAAATTGATTTTGTATTGGACATTAACTCTTACATTCTAAAGGATTCATAGGAGCAATTGTTTTCCTACAACACTAACGGTTCTCGCTTGAAATATTATGAGGGACCAATGTGAAAAGTTCTAATGCTGTTTGGATTTTCTGTATACTAGTAAACTAGCTATGCTTTCAACTTTTTCACTATTTTTTTCTGCTTTACAATAGTTTGACTTCTTCTTTCTGTTTTAAATTTTTCCTACTGCATTTATGTTTCTGTCATTTTATTTCTATTGTTTTAATCTTGAAATTTTACTTCTATCGTGATTTTGTTTCCTACTGTCTTTAGTTAATTCGGTCAAAATAATATGTTGGATCAGTTCTGCCAAAACGACACTCTTGCAAAGCATTTTTAGTCAATAAAAATTGATCTTACACAACTGTTATGATGTTCCCTGAAGCACAATTGAATTTTTTATCTGCTTCGCTATTGTCTTATAAAGAATTGGTTATTTCCCACTTCTTCTTTCCTTTTCTTCATCCATTTGAGAATTTAACACAACAAGTCCATAAATTGTATCCTTGAAGCTAAGAGCCGATTCTGGTTGAAAGATTATGCACACAGTGGTAAAACCCCTCATATTTGAAACTTTTCATGAGCTATTCTCGAATTCTCGGTCATTTTTCCATTAAATCCCCTAGTTTCCCCTTGTTGCACAATCTTCCTGGTTATATCTTCTTGACCTACTATTCTTGGTTTGTGAAAACATGGGTTGTGAGTTCTAAATCTATTGAAAACAAATTTCCTTGTGTAGTCACCAATTTGTTCACGATTAAAATCACAATGATTTTTTTTTCCCACAAAGTATTGCTAAATCCAATTATTATAAGCTAACAATATATATATAGTACTAGTAGGTGGGACCCCCTTGTAGATTGTGAGATATGATATGGTTGTTATTTCATGTTTTGCTGCTATTCGACATCGCTTACATGGTTTTACATAGTTGATGAAATCTTAATTTGATTGGCGATGAATAAGGCATATTATGTGTTGGTTCTGATTGCAACAAATGAATGATGGATAAGGCATGTTGGTTTTGTTTCTATTTCTATAGGATCTAATTTCATGTTACAATGGCCTACATGATCTATTTTTATCCTTGCTAGCTATTTCGAGACTCATTACTATGACACCTACATAAGAGACAGGCTAGTAATAATATATAAGAGTAGTTGAAAAAAAGACAAAAGAAATATGACAAAGTGAAAAAAGAAGGAACTCTATTATACTAATATGCTACCCTATATGAATTGAAATTAGAATGATCGTTGTTAATCCTAGATAACAAGGTAATAACTATGCGATTTATTAAGTTTTATGAAACATGGTTAATATGTGTTATTGCATAGTTGGCAATCGTTAAATATGATATGGGTGGTGTGTTTGACAAGTGATGGGTGTTAAGTTTTATGCATAGAATTATTAAGAAGATTAATGGAAGGTTGGTTGGATTGTAAAAAGGAATTCAATGAGTGGGAGTGGAGGCGACATGTGTTTACTGCACCTCACTCATAATCCTTCCATTATCCATCACCCTATCTTGGAAATTGTTCACTTGCGATTCATTGTGGTTAGGCTCCAACTTTGAAGCAGAGGAAGAATCGCTCAACCAATATTGAGTTTTTAAGGTGCTATTAGTTATAGGTATGTCTTTTATTCATCCATGAATATGCTCTGGTTATGAAATAAATATTGGATCGGGATGTATGGTTCTGTTCTTTTCTTAAGTCTGGAAACTGTATAAATTAGTGATATTTTTCTGGAATGAAGTGTTGGTGTGATTGCAATAATGTTAAAGTCACAGTTTTATTGATTATTCTGACTGTTAGAATCCATGAAGGCCCTCTCTCATCCATATTGGTCTTGTTCGAAGTTTTTTTAATCGATCCAGATTGGTTGGTCGTATCCACGCTTTCTTATCACCATACCTAGTCGTCTATTGTTATGGGGTTTACTGGGTTTGAAACGCCTTGTGTCACTGTGCATTGTTTCACTTGGGTATAGGTTTGTTCATGCTATTGATGGTTGCGCAATGGGTTATATTGCTTCTTATCGGCTCTATTTTATCTCAGTGTTGTTAGTTGGTTGATTGGGAGAACCATGAGGGTTAAACCCTAAATTTTCCAAGTGTTGCTACAAGGCCCAAATGGAGCCTTTGCTCCTTTTTTCATAGACTCTCCTATCTCATGAATTGTCACCCTATAATCGAAGTCATTGGTGGTATACCCTGTGTGTGGACCGTTGGTCTCGGAGGTTCTCAACCGATGATGGGAGTAGACTCCAGTCTCCCTATGTTGGTCTACAGAGTAAACCCTTGATTTCTCAAGCTCGGGTTTTGATAGAGGGAGCCAGGATGGCATGTCGGGTATACTGTTGGTTGTTACGAGTTGTTGAGTATTGTCAAAAGTGTCCAATTTCTAGCTCGTCTCTATTGATTATGTTGACAGTGGTATTGGATGTGGTATTTAGTCACTGCATTGTTTATTATGACAATCGAATTGATAAACTCAACATGGTAATCTCGTTGATTGAGAATTGGATTGAATGCATAGTCATTGTCTCTTACATTGTAATTTTTGAATGCTTAACCCAACATTAGTTTACAATTGATTAATGCACAATGATGCTTCATGTGTGATGCCTGGGTATGTGTACTGTTCTTATATCATGATAGATTGAGTTATTAGTTGTTGTGAGTGTATGTTTTAAATTTCTGAATGGGAATATTGCAATCATGGTATTCATGGCATGGCCATACACTGTATATGTTATCGATATTATATTGATTGTGCTATCAGAAAGAGTCACGGGTCTTTGAAAAATATGGTTTGTTAATTTGATCAATTTGTGAGATGAGATCGAGCATGTTGTTGTTGCCTCATTGTATTGGATTGATAGCCCAACATTGTGGATGTTTAGATTCAAGTAGTTAGACATGAAAATCACATAATTGATCTCGGGTTTTGTTAAGTGGTCTGTGTATTCCATGTCATATGAATTGAAATGATAATTGTTGTCTGTGTGTTAAATGGCAAATCAGGATCCTTGCAATTAAAATATGGATCGTTGTATTTCATTGTCCACTATGTTTGTTTAATGAATATCATACATCTTATCACAGATAAGCACGGGTGTTGTGGCAGTATGGTCTTAATACAATTTAGTTGTTGATGGAAAGTGGTTGATTAGTTGACACTGAACAAAGTGGAAATAAGTGATTGTTTATTCATTTGGGGACTATTTTAAAATATGAAATGGATAAATGAGAAGAACATAGCTCTTCTATAGGTTTTTGTGGAATGCATAGTGTCTTGTTTTGATGACACTATATTAAATATTTGATTATGAATAGTGTGCTGATAAATGTACAAAATTGATTCAATTATACACAACAGTTGATCATTTGATCTCAATGACTATTTGGTTGGTGTTGGACCTTTTACGTTTGATATATAATGATTTTATGGATTATTTAATTAATTTTATGAACAATACTCACTCTCTTTCCCTACCATTATTTCACTTTTCGCTAATTACAACCCCCTCTCCTTCCCGCATCCATTTTCACTCCTTGTTCTTAAAATTTAATTATAGTTAAGAGAAGTCTATATTGGAACAGTTTGAAATCAAATTTTCTTTTGATTGGAACATAGTTTTATAGTCTTTAATTTACATTACAATTGATTATTTGTTATATTTTAGTAGCAACCATGTTTTTTTTCCCTCTCATTTTATCATTTTTCACATAATACAAACCCCTCACAGATCCTAGGACCTTTGTTCACCCCCTTCTCATCAACAATAGCTAAACAATTTGTATGGATTGGATTGCATGGGTCTGATATGTTGTTGAGCCAAAATCTATTTCATATTTTTAAGGAGTTGTCATGTATGGTTGTTAAAGGGACTATTTTCTAATCAATCATGCATGTAGGAATGATCTTTTTCAGCCGAGGTAGCCATGGAAGAGGCAACTGAGGGAGAGGTAATTGGAATAGAGGGCCAAGAAGGCCAAGATTCTCCATACACTTTGATGCTGACTCACAAGAGTTAGGGCAATTATTTCAGGTTGGATTTTTCAATTAGATTGGGCAAGGAGTGGTCCAACCTAGACCTGAAAGACCTCCCTTCCAAGATCCACAAGGCCCTCATATTACCGCTCCCCCTTGTGTCTCATTGCAACCCGGGGTTACCGAAAATGATGGATGGCAAGAGATTGTCCACCCGGCAGTCTCCCAACATCGTGGCTAGCCCAATTTTTCCTTGCCTTCTCCCTCGCCTAAAAATATGATTTCCCAAGCTGCACTTGTCCACTCACCAGTTCAGTCCTCTCATGCTAGTGAAAGGTTGAAAACCGAGGCCCACCAGGCCCCTGACAAAGGAAAATCCATTGTTTCCCCTTCCTCACCCTCCAATGTCTCTAATAAATCCGTGTCTTCCCAGATGCATTTTAGGGATGATTGTTCTCACGTGATCAATGTGATTAGGCCTAAAGGCTCAACGCAACCAAAGAAAAATTCTTAGAAATCAAAGGGTGACAACAACAATCAAGAAAAGATTGCATCTCAGAGTGGAAAATATGGCTTTTGAGTTTTATTTTATTTATTGTTGATGACAGATGAATTCAGAAGTTTTGGACAACATGTTTTCTTTGGATATATGAGTAATATATTTTTTGAAAATAATTTCAAATATCAATGAGATAATTTTCAAATGTGAATGTGATGATGGGAGTCCCAAGGAGGTGTGTTTTTGTTTAATTGACTAGTTACATTATGATTGTTAAGAGCTAAAGGGAGCCACAAGGGGTCCCACCTACTAGTTATTATTTATTTAAAACCCTTATTATGATTTATTACTTTTCCCCCCTAACTAAAATGTTGGTTGAGTTTTGAGTTAACTTAACTAATGAGGTAGTTAAACTTCTTCAACCAATTCTAATTTGCTCAGAGGAAAAAGGAAAGAGAGGGGCAAGAGGAGGATAGAAGGAGAAGGATACTAAGGTTTTCTCTTTGAGTTTATGTTGAGATAGTTCAGTTTTCATTCATTTCCTTAATTTATCACAAGACTAATTCATTTTTCTGATGGTAGGGTCTCATTGTAGACAACACGATTCAGGGATGAATTACATCATTCAGACAATTATTTTTAAGAGGTGTTGATCTATCTTTGATAGTCTGTGTAGACTTGTCTATTTGTGAATTAGTTTCCATGACTGACAAAGGCTATTGTGCAGAGTCGAGTGGGAAACAATATGTGATAAGTTGGTTCAGTTTTTAGAGTTCAGTTTTTTATTTTCTGTCGTAGATCCTTTTGTATGTTTTATGAGGGATGTCTAAGTTTGACTTTGGTCCAAAAATTCTTTATGAAATTTTGTAATGAGAATGACTCTTTGGTGAATTGGAATGAAATAAAGGGTTGTTTTATGTCTCATCTGTCCTGATTATCATCTTGGTGTATTTGCTTCTGTCTCTACATTTATTCCATCAACTGTTATATTCAGAAATAATGAATTTTCCAACAAGATTTTATTTATAAAAGGACTAGCCTAAGCACTTGTAATCAATACTTGTCAGTTAGGATATTAATTTTGATGGCTATAAACATAGGGTGACATTCCCGTCTATTTTTCCTTATCCAAGAAGAATTTGAAAATGATTGAATAAGATCATTTCATTTTTTTTTTCTCAACAGTACTGAGTTGTGTAAGTTGAGTCTTGCATTGTAAAGTTGGGTCTCTTGTTGTGTTGTAAATCTATTAATTTGTTGTCGATAACCAAAGGATTGTAGTCCGTAATAAAAAGAAAATTGTACATACATCTTGTGTTCTTTGTGTTCCTTTTGGTGATGACTTATTGATGATATATGTTGTTGTTATATGTTGTTGATATATGTTCACATACAACTGATTATAAATGATAGTAATGAGTGTTGATTAATTGGTGATTGATAGATAATAAATGTTTTGAAGGGAATTTTGAAAAAGAGCCCTACACTGATTCACACCCCCCTCTCAGTGTGCTTCGTGTGTCCAACAAGGGTAAATAAAGAGGTCACATTGGGATCAATGGAGTAAATACCTCGCTTCATTGGCCTTGCTGGATTGGTATGAAAGTATTACAAAAAGTGTCATTAGACACTTGGGGATCACTTGGGAGGTCTTACCTCGATCTGAGGAACCTCTAAAGGGGATTTTAGGTTTCAACCCTTCCCTTGCATATATACCCATTTATTTACTGTTTCCCTAGGCTTGGGTGTTGTAAGTGGTAACCTTAGAGGCCATAATATTTATGGCTCCTAAACAAGGTGACAATGGAGGGGAAAATCTATGTTGTACCTAGGTCATACATTGGTCAAATCCACTTGGGCTCCTTGGAGGGTAACCCATGGTTCTTATGTGTGGGAAATTGCACTAGTGAATAAGTTCGTTAATGAGGTTGACAACATAACTAGCCCACCCTATCTACCCAAACCCTTTTTACAATTCTCTCATGATGTTGGATTTCATCACCAACTAATGAATTCACTGTGAAAAGTTTTGTTTGCACGATTTTCCTCATAGTTTGCTAGTTGAGTGTTGTATGTTTTCTGAAGTGGGATTTAAATTTTCTACCCTTATGGCTGTCTTATTTGCTTACATAGTATGTAATGATTGCCTCTTGAATATTATCAAGAAATACGTCCTCATTCACCAGAAGATTCTTCTCATGGAGATATTGCTGACGAGGAAAATTACTCTAACAATAGAGTGCTTCTAGTCCTTTGATTCAATGTTCGGAGAGAATTATCACAAGTGTTCAAGAATTTCTTATACATCCTACACACCCACCATTAAATAATCCCCTTGGTCCACTTTTACTCCGATTAAATTATTTAGGAGAAATTGCAACTAATGATTATCCTAGATTATTGTCAAGGCCATCTGAAGAAGAAAATATGGAATCGGGACAACCTAATCAAAGTGAAGGATTCACAACCCATGTTCAAACCTCTAGCATACCAATCCAAGTAGAACTCTAGTTATTCATTTATGGTGAACACCCTCAGGTGGTGATATTTTTAATAGATTGGGTATCATCCAACTCTCTTTTACTACACCACTTACACATGTTGTTACTAGTACAATCACCACATCCCCAAACATTTTCCTTGGTCATATTGTGGGAAAAATAGGTAATACTACTACTATCTCAAGTCAATTATCAAGTGGGACATGTCATGTCCTTCCTAGTCATTTGAATAGCACCATGACGATTGTACAAACTCTAACTTTTCAAGATAATATTTCTTCTACATCTCAAAATCTCATTGGAACACCACTTCTTCCTAGAGAAGGTCAAGCACTTCCTCCTGTATATAATTCTTTTAGTGGACGATTTCCTAATCCTACTCATATTTCACTAGGATTATCAAACCCTCCTAGAGGAAAAGGTGGTCAACATCCCTCTAGATCATAGTTTTTTGTTGGGACACAAATTCTGGCTAGGGGGATACCATCAGCTAGAGGAAAAAACATGTTATGGGTCAAACTTTTACTGGATCAGAATTTATAGTACCATATTGTAATCTTGGAACACAAAAACATCCTAGGGGGAAAGATACATTCATAGGCCCTTAAGGTGGATGGACCCATCACACAGGTCCCTATAAACCTATTTTCCCAGGTCTGAATCCTGGATAAATGTTTTTCGTAACTACCCAAGATGGACCCTCTAACCCTGTTTTTCGAGGTCTTAATCCTAGGAAACCTTCTTCAGTAGTCGTGAACCATAGATGCAGTCAACCTATTTAAATGGGTATTCATCCTTAAGGAGGCATGGCTAGTCAACAAGTTAACCCTGCTTATATGTCCCAAAACCCCCAACAACAATATGCAATAGGATCAATATATAATGAACCATTACAAGATTCTTATTGTCCTACTAGTATTCGGACAGAACTTACTCCTCAAAGTTACCAATATCCTGAAGTTAATCGACAATTTCCATTTTTATCCACTTTGGATTTACCAGACTTGTCTCTATTAATGAATGATCCCATTTCACACTCTCCTTTTTGGCCAGTTATTCTTGCCAAATTACCCACAAATATTCTGAAGTTTGATGGTAAACTCGAAGATGATCCTAATAATCATGTTATGAATTTCCATCTTTTGTGTTCATCAAACTCATTGATGGATGACTCTTTATAATTATTTGGATGCACCAACCTACTAAAGACACCAATCCCCAACGATACAAGTATTGGAAGGCACAAACCTAGTCTTAGAGATATTTGTAGACACCAATCAACTGGAGACACCAATCCCCACTGCTAAGCACCAACTTAACAATATACACCAATTTTTTTGTTTGAGCGACACCAACCTACTCTTAGAAATATTCGTAGAAAACAATCTATTGGAGACACAAATCCCCACTTCCAAGAACCAACTTAGGAAGACACACCAATCTCTTTGTGTGGCATGCACCGAGCCTTCTTTCTACTTCTTCCTTCACCAGGTCTACATGATGCTTATGCTGTCACTAGGTCTACTCACTACTTCTACATTTACGAGGTCTGCTAACTACTTCCTCCTTTACGAAGTTTCATGAAGATTTGAATTTTCAAATGGTAACATTCTCAAAGCTTGTTGTGTTGGACCTCTTCCCAAGAATGAAGTTGTAAAACATGTCATGTTTCAAAATTTACAAACCCAATTTTGAATTTTTTACTTGAGATACTTCTATATCTCTCCTTTTTTCTCTAGAATTTTCACATTCTGGAGTCCCATAGAAGAAGTTATAGTGAAAATGGCAAGCTGACATGTTTGAAATAAATATTAGGACCATTTAGAAACCCTAACTTCCATATAGAATATATCATAATGTACAATGAAATAACATCTGAAATATGTACCACATGTATACCAATATCTATCCTTTGTCTATACAAAATTTCAAGGTTTGAAACATCCCAGAAGAGCAGTTATGGCGAAAGGGCCAAGCTGACATATTCGAAAAAAAATTCAAGAGAATTTGCGAACCCTAAAATACATAGGGAATATCTATAAAATTATAGAGAAATAACATATGTAATTTCTACCACATGTACATTAAGATCCCTTCTCTGTCTCTGCAAAGTTTCAAGGTCTGAAAAATCCAAGAAAAAAAATTATAGTGAAAGTACCAAGATGATGTGTTTGAAATTTATTTTAGGAGCATTATGTTGGCAAATATTTAATAAACAATGCATGCTTGTCATTGATGGCAAGTACAACAATGAAGATGGCATGAGTACAGAAAGTATGTAATATATGGGAATTATGAGATGACGCTGCAGATAAGATTCGAATAAGATCAGAGGAGATAGTGCAGAGGATTGTTTGCAAGAATAGCGATGGCAAAGATCAGCATGATCAACAGCACAGTGATAATGGGGGAGGAGCACCAACAGTGATCGTTGGATCAACAATTCAGAATTCTTTATGACTATCAGATCTCAATGTAGACAAGAAGAGCGTGCAGATATGGAGGATAGATCTCGGTCGTTAGATTCAAGTGCGAGGATCGACCATCATAGGATCCAGGAGAATATGCATGATCTTTAAAAGTGCAAGGTGAAGTGAGTTCGCGAAATCTCGAAATCCTGATGCAGACACAATGAAGACTTGCGAAATCATGAAAAGATCATGACCGTCAATACACCAAAAGACGTGGACCGTTGATCTAAGCTCCATTTCAGAGTTTCACCTATCACGACTTGGAGTGACAAGAACCTCCATTGAATTAATCACAAGATGTGAATTCATGATGAGATCTGGACCGTAGATTCATCAAGATCGTGGACCATTGATCTAAGATCCATTTCAGAGTTTCACCTATCATAACTTGGAGTGACAAGAACCTCCATCGAAGGAATTGCGATATGGAAATTCACAATGAGATGTGGACGGTAGATTCATCGAGATCGTGGACTGTTGATCTTAGCTCCATCTCGGAGTTTCACGAATCACGACTAGGAGAGGCAAGAAACAATACCACAGGAATGCCAAAATCACGATTTAATCGCAGCCGTCAGATCAAGGTGTGATCTGGACCGTTGATCTGACTGCATTTCGGAGTTTTTCAAATCACGAATTAGAGAGGCAATAAACATAACCACAAGAACGCCAAAATCGCGATATGCAAAATAGCGATATGATCCGAACCATTGAATCAAGATCAGATATGGACTGTCGAATCATAGGACAAGCCGCTGACTTGGAGTCAACAGAGCATGGTGTGGAAACTCGCAAGATTTAAAATCACGATAAGCTCGACTGTCGGATCTATGGATATTTCAACTGTTGATCAGAATCGATGAAGTTTATAAACTCGCGAAATATGAAGCACCTTTTGCCACAGCCTATGGTCACCACCGGTGGTCATGAGAAGGGAAGGAGTCAGTTTAGATAAGCTCTATTTCAGGGTTTTGGGGATCGTGACTTGGAGAGTCAATATGCCTCATCTCCAAATGCATGAAATATGAATTCGCGAAAAGAACTTTATGCATAAGCACTTGGTCATGGCCATGGTCATATAGAGGAAGGAGCTAGCGCAAAAAATCTCTGTATCAGAGTTTCAGAGATCGCGACATGAAGTGTCGAGACACTTGGCCAAAGGAATGTCGAAATGTCGAAACCTGACTTAAAGGAAAGATTAATAAAGTTCATCGAACAGTGCAGATAAAATTGAATATGATCAGAGGGCTACTGTTCTCTCTCACAGTTAATTCATCAGTTACGAATCAGTTAGCAAAACTAATTCATGATTTCTGATCGGTTGGCATTTTAGTTGCTTAGACGGTTTTTCTTTTGCCTCAAAAGATTGGAAGTGTAACTACTGTGGGTGTGGTGTATAATATAAAAATATATAGACTGTGCATGGTTGGTTGTTATGGATGAAAAATGAATTAAACTGTAAGAAAGGGAAAATCACAGGATGCGCAGTGTGAGACTTAAAATATGCACAGCGTGAGACTGAAAATATGCACAGTGTGAGACTGAAAATATGCGCAGTGTGAGATAAAACTCAGAGAAGAGTAACAGATGAGGAATAGACTTGAAGCAGATCAAAATGGCAGAACAATTTGAAGCAAAGAAGAATTGTAGAACAGACAAAGGAAGAGAAGAATTGCAGAACCGTTAGAAGAAGATCAGATTTACAGAACAGACAAGAAGTGGTAAGAATCGATTTATCTGTGTAGTTAGTTGTTTAATCATTCATTTATATTCCAGGGTGGTTGGGAGGTGATAGGGAGGACTTTTTTCCTCAGAGGTTCAAGTGGGAGCTTGAACAAAGGGAGTTGTATCTTCCATCTGGTTGCAGCTAGAGAAACCAGAGTGGCAGTGTGGTGCAAGAGAGAACAATTGTTCTCTGTTATACAGGTTGGAGCCTGTGTAATTGGAAGTTGGTTCTGTTAATATTATGGTAGTTGCGGGAGGTATTTACCCCCACATGTGAACCTGATGAGAATAGAAGACTCTGGAAAGCAAAAGAAACCCTAATGAGTTGGCTAATAACCCTAAAAGCGTTGTTGGCTCAAGAATATAATTTATATTAGGCTATTAGCCTCCAAGATAAGAAGTCGGCCATAAATTATAATAATATACTGAACAGACACTTATCCAGAAGGAGAAGTCATCCCCAACAAAACTGGCAGAACCACTATAAATACAGAGCACCAGTTCTCATTTGTTACATCTCAGAATTGCAGTTGTGCAGTTTGGTGTGCACTGCAGTTGCAGTTTGGTGTGCAGGTTTGGAGGAGGGTTGCAGGTGCAGCTGCAATAGCATCTAGTTCTTAGTTTTGGCTTGAATATTTCTTGTCTAGGGTTTGGGACTATCTGATCACTATTTTGTGTTGTGCTATCCTTAGGGAGAGATGTGATACTCTTTGTTTGGCTATCTAGCCTAGGATTTGCTTCCGGAGGAATTCTCAGTCAAGGTTAATGTGCTCGGAGGGAGGCTTCGGACTATGGTTGGGTGCCGAGGGTATCGTCAATGGTAAAATGAGCACACCATATTCTATATTCTAACAAGTTATGGTCCCACACCCCTTCAGTCAGCCTAAAGCGCTGGAAGGAAACATAGCCGCTACATATTGATCTCGTTGAGGAACTTCCGCTAGGGTTACTAGCAGGAGCAGTTTCCAAAAGCACTGCAGTTAGGGTTACCAACAGAAGCAGTTGCAGAAACCCTAAAATTCTTGTTGAGGCACCTTAAGTGACAATATTGACCTAATCTCTGGATAGATTAGTGCACCCTAGCCCAGCGCATCTCCTGGTACACTTAGAAGGCCAAGACGTGAAGTTTGAATTTCTCATCAAATTTAGGGTTTGACCAAGTCAAGCAAGCCATGATGAACTCTATGAATTTTGAGAACAAGCTAGATGGAGCCTCTAACTTCAAAGCATGGAAGACAAGGATTGACCTCATCCTTTCTAAGAATAAAGTGTTGGATATTGTGAAAGGAAAGATCGTGAAGCCAGAATTTAAAGAAGGAGAAGAGAAGGAATCGTAGAACATTGCAACTATGGAGAAGTTCAAAGATGTTGACATCAATGTCATGAATATCATAGTGGATTGTTAGAGAATAATGCTTCATTAATGCATTATACTAAGATTGGGTTAGTTGAAGATTTGTAGAAGGTTGTTGAGATACTCTCTCAACCTCTCCCTCCATGAGTGGAATCAGTTAGATCTGAATCCAACGATATAAATGTGTGTACTGTGTTGTGCTTAATTGAGTAATACAAATC